>CBVK0102573207.1:0-23847 GCA_900067695.1 Picea abies | reverse complement strand
CAACATGTTCCCCACTCATGGAGTCATGGTCAGCTGATTTTAACATGGCTGTTCCATTTGTCCTCCTACAATCAATATAAAATATTTTGTTTTCATACAAGTGTAAAGTCAAATAGTTAGTTGGGTCAAATCAGGTCTCTGCCAGACAGTCATAGTAATTTAATTACAATTATCAAATTCGAAATTTGAAATTTCCGTAGTTGGCAAATATTTTCCAAATTCGAATTTACTAAAAACGGAATAATTTCCAATGAATTTTAAATTTCAAAAATACTTTATTTTTAGGGATATCACAAAGAGAAGCCAAACACCATCACAACTCCACAATTTTTCTAACAATATTGTTATGTGAAAATTCCTGCATGAGTCACTCCAGTATGGACCATTCTATCTCCTTCATTAACTTATCTAATAAACCAATGCACTTGTCCAAATCTCATGAATCATAACCACATACTAAGTCACTGCAACCACTGTATGTGATACTTGTGTTTCTATGTTTGAAGCACCCATTTCCATTCTCTTCACCTGGTTTTTCCATGTATCTACTGACAACACCAACTGCATGTGAAATGCTGACCATTTCACTTCCTACTAGCATATAATACTCGAGACATATAACCCTTTTCTTTTTCATCAATTAGGACATAAACCTGAAGAGAAATTACAATGTAAAGCCAAAGGGATTTTACCAGTTTCACATTATTCATATCAAATTTCTTGAGTATCTTCACCACATACTTCTGTTTTGATAACCAAGCTTACCATATTTCCTGTCTCTGTTTATTTCCATGCCCAAGATTTATTTTTCTACTGCCAAATTCTTCATAACAAATGTCCTAACCAACTAAGCCAACCTGTTGACCTCAACCATGCTTGTGCTTGCAACAAGCATAACATATAATACCAAGATAATGAATATACCATAAACACAATGGTTATACTAACTTATTGTAAAATTTGGCTAACCATGAAGGAATCAAACATCTTGTACCGTTTTTCTAGCATGATTTAGGCCATACAATGATTTTTGAGTTTGCAAACAAATCTTTTGTTGTGATTCTGAACTAACATTCTGGTTGTTCCATATACATCCCCTTATCCAAAAAAATCTATTTTAAACAATTTTAACATCTAGCTATACTATCACAACTAGTGCTAACACAACATGAATAGAAACAAGCTTTTAACAACCGATGAGAAACATTCATGGAAATCAATACCTTCGAAATACCTTTCTTCTACCACCCATGCTTCGAACCTTTCATATTTTACTATGTTTGATTTTATAAAATTAGATACATCAAACAATGCATCTTTGTCCATGATGATTTTGTGGGTAGTAGGATCCCACAATCTGCACTTCTTAACATCATCACCATATCAAAGATCTACATGTTTGATCTGAGTCTTGCTAAGACTATTGATAAAAAAAAACATAAGCATCACAACTGAATAGTTTCACAATTGAGTAATTACCATATGAAATGTTCACACCTCTTCCTGAATCTTCCCGTCTTTTGCAACCGACGGTGACCGAGTTACCAGATAGCACAATTTCTTATGTCCACAACTATTGTTGCATCTTGGCATTAATGAACATGCCTATTCGATCCCAAATTCCTTGCAATACTTTCCAACTTCCATGGATATGAACTTACCTTCATCATATATTCTCAAACACTTGATTGACCTTCCAACACATCAACCTTTCTACAAACCCATCTTTCTAAATTGGACACACTGCTCCAGATCAAACTTTCCATTTGAACAACTTTGACCAAATCCAACCAAACCAACCCAAGTGAACCTTTGTCGCTCACCACTAGGAACTTTATATTGGAGTCTTAGTGTTCCACCTTAACAAGAACATTCCCTTGATCAAATCCGACCAAGCTAGCCAAGTAAGCCTTCACCACTTACCTCTAGGCCCATTTACAATGTATTTAACCAATCCTTTTATAGGCTTCATTACATGAAATCCATGGACATAATACCATGGGATACCCAAAAAACATGGACCTGAAAAACTGCCTTCTTTGACCTAGAAACAGATTTAACTCATTAACTCTTTCACCGATTCAAGGTTAACTCAACATACATGCCCCTCCACCCCCCCACACATATTCAATCTACCTAAATCTACATCTAGACTTTTCATAGGTCACCTGATAAACCAAAGGTACACATGCCCATCCAGGTCTTACAAACATATTCCCATTTACATGCAACCAATAATTTTTACAACTCAAAAGTAAATACAATTTTTTATTTTATTTCATGGTGACTGAACCATCACTTCCCCTACACCTTCTATGTGAAAATAGGTGGTGAGAAACAAAAGACATACAAAACTTCATCAACGATACATGTAGCTAAATTTTATTCTTTGGTGGAGTCCTCTTTGGATGCTTGTTGTCTTTTCCAACAATCCTTGACATGCCCATATTTTCCACAAAACCAACATTTTTCCTTACCCTTACCTCTGACCACCATTGCTTATGCTGTTGCAGTTTCCTTACTAGATCTTCTCCTCATTTCCTTAGACAACAGAGCTCCCACAACAATGTCAGAATCAATGGCATCTGTTGTGTTAAACTACACAGTTGTGACCATATGATCCCAAGACTCAGGCAACAAACACATTAGCATACTCGCCTTGTCCTCTTCTTAAAACTTTACTTCCATACTACTTAATTGATATATCAAAGTATTGAAAAAATTCAAGTGATCAACATTTTTTGTACCTTATTTCATCTGCAAGCTGTAAAACTGCCTCTTCAAGAAGATTATGTTTGATAAGTTCTTTGTCATATACATACTCTCTAGTTTGGTCCACAAACATGTTTTTGTCTTCTCTTCAACGATGTTAAAAAACACCTCATATGCCAGACACAAAGGAATAGTACCAAGGTATCTTGCATCGAGATCCTGCCAGTCCTTGTCTGTTATGCTTGTCAGTTTCTTTTTCTTTCCAACCAATGCCTTTTTCAATCCTTGTTGCACAAGCAAACCCTGCATCTTGAGCTTCCATAGCGCAAGGCTATTCTTTCCACTGAATTTCTCCACCTCAAACTTAGAAGTCTGAACTTTCACCAGTAATAGAAAAAACAATCCAAACCAAGCTTAAATTACTAAGATTTTTATAATGAAGAAACAATGATAAGATATAATTGAAAATTTTTAATCCAATATATATATATATATATATATATATATATAAAAACCTTTTTTTTTTATATATATATATATATATATATATATATATAAAAACCTTTTTTTTTTAATTCCACTTATACATCCACCCCTTAATATAAAAAAATACCCACTTATATAATGTTTACCCACTGGAATCTTCATGCATAATAAGACAAAAGTCAACCTTTGAAACATCCACTCTCGACCATGCCTTATTAGGAATAAGACAAAAAAAACTCTTTCACACCTTGACTTTGCACGAAAGCACAAAATCAAACTTCATACCATCATTATCATTCTCTTCAACTACACCAACACTACACTCTAAGATAAAGGATCCATGATAACAAGATTATTATCCTTATAGCACCCATTGCATAGTGCAAGGATTGATTATTGCCCCTCTTGAACATGCTTTCCCACTATAGAAAAAAAAAGATCGCCCCTGCACACAAAGTTGTCCTCTTTCACAGAAATTGCCCACTCATCAAATATGTCCTCTTTCATAGAAATCACCCCTGTAGATCTTGCTCACTCATAAAACTAGAGCATAAACAATATCAAACATGCATTAAACCAAACACAACAATCCCACAATTTGACACAGTGATTTATGTAGAAAACCAATGAGGGAAAAAAACACGAGCAATGATAATCAATATTCTTTTATTCAAGGGAGAATTACAGTAGCCAACCCAAGAATATAACCATCCTCTCCTCTCATACACACAACACCTCAGTATTGCATCTTTCTCTCACACACTCACTGCACATTACACTCACAATTCTATGGGCATGCTCGTATATATAACATCTATCACTTAGTTACATAGACTGATCATGAATAGATCACATAGTTACACAAATAGTTCATAAATAGATTGCATGCATGCACATTAACATATCTCCATGCAAACAAAGACTAGATTGAATGAGCTATGCACTAGGGTTAGGGTTGCTTCTGCCCTGGTGCACCACGCCACCCCTGTAGGGGAAATATGATTCCAAGTGAGGGAGGGACGAGAGGCCCCTCCTATAGTGACGCAACAACATAAGGAAATAACGAAGGAGGCTCTAGGTGCCCAACCTCTGAGCCTCCCCCAGATCTTAGACCGCAGCTCATTTCTGAGGGAACATTCAAAGACCGAGAGATGGAAATTGACTTAGGGAAAGCACCAATTGTGGCAAGCATGACTCAACCATGGATACTGGGGAAATGCATCCCCCAAGCACTGCAAGCCCCAAAATACATCGTAAGAACACCCCATATTGAGGAACAAAAGAAATACATGAGAGACTATGCTTTAGTTGGTAAATTTCTAGGGCTCTGGCCCTTAGAAAAGGAACTAGTAAAATGCATATATCAATGGTGGAAGCCCAAAGGCCACTTCAATCTATAGCTGGGTTCCAAGGTATTTTTCACCATAATCCTACACAACCTAGAGGACAAGAATCGCATCTTCGATGATGGTCCGTATTTATTTAACTCGGCGGGTCTCTTCCTGAGATTTTGCACAGAAAAATTTATCGCTAAATCATAGGAATTTGCACATGCCACAATATGGTTAAGGATCTATTCCTTTCCGCTGGAGTTGTAATTGGAAGAGGTCCTGGCGGGCATAGGAAATACCATCAGAGTGTATGTAAAATCTTCCGAAGCCACAAAGAAATGAAGATACACCTACTACATGCACATATGTGTCTATTTGAACATTGCAAAGCTGCTACCAAGGTCCATTGCTCTGGAATACCAGGATGAGGAATGGATGCAAACCATTGACTATGAGCACATTCTGTTCAGATGCTGAAAATGCCATGAGCATGGGCACCTCTTCAAGGATTGTCCCCTCAACACTCCAAGAAAAGAGGGAAACTTAGAAGAAAACAAAGACAAAAAGGGTTTCATCCCAACAATAGGCAAGCGTAGACAAGGAGGCAGGCGACCAACTGCCCAACCCATTAAGGAGCTGACCACAAGCAACCAATTTGAGATTATGCAACAACAACTAGAGGGCATGGACGCCTTAGAAGCCCCATCCACAGAGAAAATACCTCAAAATATAGAAAAAGGGAAAGCACATGAAGCCCTAGTTCAAACCCAAATCATTCCTCCAACTAGTTCCACCGCTGCAACCCTGGACCCCTTAGAGATAGAAGATGTGGATGCCGAAATGGAACTCAATGAGAAAGACCTAGAAGGCGTAGACCTGGAGCATCTGGAACATCCCTACATACACCAAAAACTTTATACCATCCCCTAGATCAACTAAGAAAAGTGCACAAGATATTTCTCAACTCCTCAATCGGCTCCACCTCCAGATCGAGTGCAGGCTTAGGAATGCAAGGAAATATGCATAAAGAACAACAAAAATCTCATAAAGATGAAAAGAAAAGGGGGAGAAAATCCACCAGCAAGCTCATCTAGGAGATAAGACAATTCATGGTTAACTCAGGTTAGATACACCTCATATCTGACAGTTTTCCAACCCTCCACACCCCACCCCCCTTCCTCATCATGAAGATCATCTCCTAGAATATAAGGGGACTCAACGGTAGTAGTAAACAGAGGTTACTACGGGATATGATCATTGCAGAAAAAATAGAAATAATGATGCTCCAAGAAACAAAATGTGCCATGGAAGAGATGGACAAGATCATTCACAACTGCTGGAAGCAAGGGAAAGGTATGTATACAACGGCCATAGGTGTAGCAGGTGGGATGGATCTCCTTTGGAACCAAAGCTTGGTCACTCTGGACAACCTATTCACAACCAAATGGTCCATCTCGATAGCCTATCGACTCATAGGCTCTAATAATCCTGGCTATCTAACCAATGTCTATGGACCAACCAACTCAAGGCACAACATGCCTTTCTATGAAGTGTGGAGCATCAGGCCAATTTAACCGAGGGGAATAGATGGATATTGGGAGGGTATTTTAACATGATTTGTAACCTAGATGAAAAGAGACGAGGAACAAATAATATTGAAGAAGAGTCAGGGGACTTTCAATGCCTATTCGACAACTTAGGCCTTGTTGACACAGACACCTCCAATGGTTCCTTCACCTGGACAAATCACATAACTGTCTCTCACTAGATATCCTTTCGGTTGGATCATTTCCTTCTCTCATACTTCCAACAGAACGCTCACATATGGTGGAGGGAGGCGGTTGTGTCAAACGGCTCCAAGATGTATAGGTTTCAACAGAAACTCAAGAACTTCAAACAAGAACTCAAAACCTGGAAAAAACAAAATTTTGGCAACATCTTTGAGGCCCAAAGACATCTAACTAAACAAATGAGTACCGTTCAAAGCCAAATCTAGAATAAGGGCTTATTTGAGGACCTCAAGTCATAAGAAAAGAAAATAATTCAAAAGATAGAGGAAAGAAAGGCCCAAGAAGAGATCTTATGGAGACAAAAGTCTCGCATCTAATGGCTCAAAGAGGGTGATAGAGACACCAAGTTATTTCATAGATATACCATCCAAAGAAGAGACGCCAATCATATCACCCATCTTATCTTAGAAAATGGGAAAAACCTGCACACCCATGAGTGTATGGAAGAAAAGATGGTAACCTATTATCAAAACCTCTTGATGGAGCCTCAGAAGGACATACCTCAAGCAATCGCCCAGATCATGCAACACATACCCTCCCTAATCTCATATGAATAGAATGCGGCCCTGACATGGCCCATCACACTCGAATAAGTTGAGCATGCACTCTAGGACACCCCCAAGGGAAAATCCCCCGGGCCAAATGCCTTCACTTTAGATTTGTTCCATCATTACTGGCCAATGCTTAGAGAGGAAGTTTGGGAGATAATTGAAGACTCCAGACTTTCAGATCAAGTCCTCCCGGCCCTCAATGACACTTTCCTTACCCTAATTCCAAAAGAAGAGTGTATGAGCCGCCCCAAGTAGTTCCGACCGATCACGCTCCGCAACGTCATCTACAATATCCTAACCAAGGTGATAGCAAGGTGAATCAAGCCTATCCTACCCTTCATCATCTTTCCAGAACAATCAAGGTATGTGGAGGGAAGATAGATCTTGGAAAGTGTCATCCTCTCTCATGAAGTTATCCACTCTCTACAGAAGACCCATACTCCAGTTATTCTCTTAAAACTGGACCTCTCCAAATATTTTGATAAGTTAATTTGGGACTATATGCTTGCGATGCTTCTTGCCTTTGGTTTCGACCCCTCCTGGGTAGAATGGATCCCGAACCTCACCTCCTCAGCTTTCTTATCAATCCTGGTCAATGGAGTTCCTTCTCTCCCTTTCTCCCCCACTAGAGGAATCAGGTAGGGGGATCCTCTTTTCCTATTCCTCTTCATCATCTTGGCAGAAGGTCTCAGTCGCTCCATTAAGGATGTGGTAGAAAATGTGATGATAAAAGGGCTTCCCCTACATGGTATCAACCCTCTATTCTCTCACAATCAATTTGTAGATGACACTTTGATGATGGGATCCCCCACAGTCCACGAGGCCCATACTTTCCTATCCATCATCCAAACCTTCTGTGAGGCTTCTGGGATGGACATCAACAAGGACAAATCCCATATCTTTTTTTTCAATATCCCCTTCCCGATTCAGCTACATATCTTAGAAATCTTGTGTTTCACTCGAAGCTCCCTTCCATCCAAGTATATCAGCATCCCCCTCTTGGATAGAGCCCTCAGAAACATCTTGTGGGAGAGCCTCTTCACTTCCTTCTTGAAAAGACTTTCCTCCTAGACCTATCAATCTCTCAACCTCCCCAGTCACCTCATCCTTCTCAAATCATTTTTGCAAGATCTTCCTATCTATACCTTCTCATCCCTTATGACCCCTAACTTCATCCTCAACACTATCAAAGCCTTGTAAAGAAACTTTCTCTAGCAGGGGATCAAAGAGGGGAAGAAATTTTCTTTGATAACCCGGGAAAAGCTATGTAGACCTAAGATACAAGGGATTTTGGGAATCAGAGACCCCTCAATTTTGAATAAAGTACTCACCACCAAGATCTGGTGGAGATGGCTGAAGAAACCTCAGGACCTCTGGTCCAGGCTTTGGCGAAGAAAGGATACTCTTAAAGAAATATAAAGAAGCCTCATTCACTGGAATGAAGATACCCCAATCTCCCTAATATGGACAACTTCTAGGCAAAATCAACACTTTGTAGTCAATCACGCTTTCTGGCAAATCCAGAATGGAACAATTCATGGAAACAGTTACCTGTTTTAGTGCAAGAAGAATGGGACGTACCTTCTGCACCTCAGCTACTCAAGCAATATTGACAAAAGTAGCATATTACTGGAGGGACAACCCCATGAATGCTACCTAGAGATGCTGGAAGTCCAATAAATAATACCTACATGTCGAAGCACAGGTCGACCTTCATCCCTGTCACAACATGATCAATGCACAAAAAATTCCCATCATGCAAGGTGAGGGCATCTTGCGCTGGGGACGCTCACCAAGGGCCACTTTTAACATCCAAGAGGCCTACGTCATAAAGGCCAATCTCAATTCCCATCCCCCGAGGAAATTCTGGTGCAAAATCTAGTCTCTGAAACACTGGCAAAAAATCAACATCTTCCTTTGGTTGGTGGCACATAGAAGCATTCTCACCTGGGATAATCTAACTAAAAGGGGATTTACAAGACTATCCATTTTCCCTCTATGCTTGATAGAGGCAGAAACCATGAATCACCTTTTTAACACATTCCCCTTTAGCACCAAAGTTTGGGATCATTGCATGACCATCATGCACACTTCAGATCGTGAGAGGGACAACACAATCAACACTATCGAAGAATGGAGAGATGTGGCTTTTCAGTCACCGGTCCTAAATCGCATCTAGCAGTTGCTCCTTGGTTTTATACTTTGGAAAATATGGAAGGAAATAAATCGACAGATCTTCAGGAATACCCATAGCAATTGGCATCACAGATGGACCCAAATCTATCACAGCATAACAGAAACAATCAACATGTAGCAGTAGTCTAAGGCAGACTTAACTTGCCCCACCCAAGAACAAAGCATCGTGAATAACTAGAAACTCATCAAAAATCAATGTCTACCCCTTCCTCCTCGTAATCCTCCTCAAGGGGACAATCCCTCTCAATGGTCCCCCCCTCCAGTGGACTTTATGAAGGTAAACTTTGATGGAGCATCCAAAGGGAACCTGAGAGCGACAGGATTTGGTGTGGTTTTTCGAAACCATCAAGGGAACATCCTTCTCATCATCGTAGGAAATTTAGGCCACACCAAAAATAATGCAGCAGAACTATGGGGGCTAACAAGAGGGTTACAAATAGCCACAGAACATAACTACAACAAAATCATAGTGGAAGGAGACTCTCAAGTCATTCTCAACCTCTTTCAAAAAGTCCTGAATGGTGCAGATGCAAACCAAATTTCTCCCTACTGGTGACTTTCTCATTGTCTAAGGAAAATTGAAACTCTTCTCCATTCCAGTCAGGCTTTCATCCCCTCCCACCAAAGGAGAAAAGTGAATCAGATTGCAGATGATTTGACCAACATTGGAGTAGACATAGAGGGACTCGATCTTCTGTACCAGGCCCCTACCCACTAGATGCACCCTATATTTCAGAGACGCCAGACAGAATATCCATCCATCGACAAATCCCCAGAAGGGGTGATATTGGGAACCACGTGTCTAGAGAAGAAGCTAGGAGAGAGCCATCGTGGCTTCAACCACGTGATGGATGTGTGCCTCCCCTCCCGCCACCTTAATTCTATTAACTTGAACTTGCATGAGATAGGGCACCATTAATCTGAGTGTGCACTGCTCTGCCTTGTCGTCCCCTCGATGGACCAGAGCCTTTATTATGATTTTACTTTGTACGTGTGTTGGTTTCATGGAAGGAACCAACTCCTTGGTTATTATGAATTGCATCAGTTTTTCTGGATGCCTCATTCTCTTATGGTTGATTTCTCCAGAGATTGGCCTCCCACCCAATAGCTCCTTTGCCTGATATCGTTCTCTCCTGTTTGTTTCCTCCCTCATTATGTCTCATAAATGTTAAGGCAAAGAGGGAAGTCCAAATGAGGCTCGGCATGGCCTCCCAACCGACCACGTTTGGCTCTCCTCCCCCCACCTGCACGCACCCATAGTTCCTCCTCCTCGTCACCTACCTCATCCTCCTTGCTGACGTAGTCGAGTCATAATCCTGATAGCTTCCTGCCCCTTTCATCATCATTTTCTTACAGGTTGGAGTGGCTTGATTTCTCGGGGACCTCTCTAGGATTCAACTTAGGCCCCCTAGGAAATTTGGCCTCCGCTTCATAGTCAATACCAGTGGCTCCTTCCAACTCGTCGGCCTGCTTGCCCTCCTAGTCACCTCAGGCCCTACTACTCTGTGCTCATTCTCAGGATGATGGCCTTGAAGCAAGCCAAGGTTCACTTCAGCGGCCTCACTTCCATGCTAACCTAGAATTTGATTTGCAAACAGGCCTCACACTACTGTAAGGCTTGGTCTTTGACCTACATCGAGACTTGGATGATCTTCGGTTTCACCTGGAGATTTTGGATGGAAAAGAATCACAATTCCTACAATTGCTCTCAGCATTGCAGGGTTCCCACCAACCCCTAGCAGGAGAAGATCACGCAACAGGGGTTGAGACACCAACTCCCCCACTGGGGACTTCAGAGAATGCCGCACCAGTCCAGGAGGAGAATGTGCCACTAGTCCATATGGCGGATGCAATGCAATTGGATGGGACACCAGTCGAGGAGGAGCCATCTCCTCTCGGGGACTTGACACTCGACGCCTTCTTCATGGACACGTGGCCGCACTACAACCCCACCACATCATATGTACACGTGTCTACTTTATTATGCTAAGTGTTTAACTATGGTTTTTCCTCATGGATGACATCTGTATCAACTACTGTCTATGCCAATTACTGTTAACCTGGTCACCCTTAGGCGCCTGGATTTTTCTTTTGTTATATGTCAATAGAACGGTCAAGGTATAATATTTTGTTGTCAAGAGTTGCAGAAATTTTTCTATGATTGATAGTTTAAGACTTAAACTTTGGAACTGTTCAGTTAGCTGAGCTGGTTTCCCCTTGGGGTAGCTCAATGTTTACAACCTTGAACAAAGGGATGAATTTGTAATCTTTTATTTTGGCAGGTTTTTTATACAATCTTACTTATAAAAAAAAACATAACTCCATACATATGCATGTAACCACATGAGAAAATTCATTCGCATATTTCCAACAATTCAAGTATTCATATAAGTACAAAAAATTAACTTTAAAAAAACCTTTTAAAAATTGAATTGAGTTGAGTTATATATATATATAATTAAATGACAAATTCTATAATGTATAAGAATAATATAAATGTTGAGGCAAAGTTATGTCATGTTTTGTTTTCCATGTTTTCAGAGTTATACCAATAGTACATATAAATACAAAATTGTAGTTATATGTTTTTAGAGTTATAAAGGTAGTAGATATAAATACATAATTGTAATTATAAGTGAATTAATGAATACATGTTTCACTGTTTAGCGAAATATGGAGATGCAAATTCTACATTTTGGGTATTTTTTTAATTAAATCTTTTAAAACATATATACTTCTTTTGAATTTAGATGTTTAATTACAAAATAAAATAATTAGTAAGGAATAATGTGTTTTTTAACAATTATTTTTTCAAAAAATATTGATGTAATTTAATGTGTTAAATTTGTATTTAATTAAGTTTTTGTTTAATTATTTTATCTTTCAGTTATTTTTAGAGGATATTTTTTGTTTATTTTTTATTGAAATTTTATGATAAACTGTTGGATCTATAAATTTGAGTGGTTAATATTTGTTGTCGGATTTTCCAAATCCTAATTATGGTGAAAAATTCAAAAAGTCTAATATTTAAACAAACACCTAAATTAACAAGTATCATATTTCAGACATTAAAATATAGAAGTGCTTTATTTTTTTTTGTTTGTTAATTTGTGTGGGATCTATTGGCTACACGATGGAGTGGCTTAACAACACACTTCGTCACCGACTGTCCTACACCTCAGGGACATATAAAAGTGCTTTATTATTATTATTATTATTATTATTTGGAAAATTGTGTTTTTAATTATTTTTAAACTTGACCAATCATATTTGAATTTCATTTATACACTTTTGTATGAAAAATTTCACACATATTTTATATTTTTTTATGTCTAAATTTCATGCTATTAATTTTTATTTAAAAAACTTTAGAATTGTGAAAAAATAAAGTATAAGTTTTAGAAAAAAATAAATTAAAATATAACATGAAATCAAAACTTTGAAAATGATACGACAATGATCACATAGATGGTAGTACATGACCTAGATTTACAGTGTTTGCTTTTATATCAATGTTATTCTTTGTTTGTCTATATCCAAATAATTTGATTTGTACTATTTGCTTATTATAAATGATCATATTTTTACATAAACTATATGAACTTTATGCATACAGAAAAGTCATCAATATTTATATAATTTGCTTTAATGTTTGAAAAATAAATATCAATAAATTATTAAAATATTAAAGTAATAATAGTAATTCTTAGTCCACTACTCAAATATCAAAGTAGACATTAGCTTCAGTGTTTGTATTGAAGAATATTTTATTATAATTATAACTCTCTATATAATAATATATATTTTTTAATTTTTTAATTTTTAATTTTATATATATATTTTTAGTTTTATTGATCAAAGTAGACATTAGCTTCAATGTTTATATTGAATAATATTTTATTATAATTATAACTCTATATATAATAATACATTTTTTTTAATTTTTAATTATAAAAAGATAATTTTTAATTTTACATTATAAAAAGATAAAAATATAATCATCTATATATAATATTTTGTATCTATATTTTTTTAATGAATCTTAACTATTTTATAACAGTATTTAAATAAATAAAAAATCATTTACTATCATAGAAAATCATTTCTAAACTATTAACATCAAACTAATTGAAATTTTGATTCTCAAACAACATATCATAGACTAGGAAATGTCTTTCATTAAAGCTTTTATCTTTATCTTATACTAAAATAATGAAACAATCTAATCTAAAAACTAAAGAATTAGAATTACATAATTTAATTCAAAATTAATTTTCTATATTAATTAACAAAAAAAAATAGGAAAAATAAAAATCTAATTTAAAATCATTTTTTTATAACAATTATAAGTATTCAAATATTCGTATATATGAAATACTTACTTGTTAAAAATTATATATATATATATATATATATATATATATATAAAGTCTATAATGTGTAAGCTTAATATAAATGTTGAGACAAAATTATGTCATGTTTCTAGAGTTATAACGGTGGTAGATACAAATATAATTATAGTTATAAGTGAATTTATAAATAAGTCTTTCACTTTTAAGTGAAATATGGGGATGGACACAAAAAGTGATTATGATAGTTTTACATGTCAATTAATATGCATGCATGCAAATATGCATTCAAGTAGTTGGAAGTATTAAACATTTACATGTGTATTATTAGTTGTGGTAAGGGGATAAGATATTTGTACTACTAGTGGTTGAAGTGACATATGATGATAAGGTGGGGTTGGTTATAATGGGTTATACAAACTCATTGGTTGGGAACATTCAATATTTCTATGTGTACTATTAGTTGTAGTAAAAACATGTGATGATAAGGTATTTGTAATATTATTTGTTGTAAGGGTATGCGATAATAAGGTTGGTTAAAATGGTTAATCATTGGGACTATTAAATATTTCTATGTATACTATTAATTGTGATAAAAGCTTATTATTTGGGCATCGATATATTAAATATTTCTATGTATACTATTAATCGTGATAAAGGCTCATTATTTGGGCATGGATATCATGAATAATATGTATACTATTAATTGTGATAAAGGCTCATTATTTGGGCATGGATATCATGAATAATATGTGTGATAAAGTTTCATGTAATATAAGATAAGGTTTCCCTCATCACCAATAACATGTTTACATATATTTTTAAGAAAATAATAATGGAAAATGAAGAGGTGTTGAGGGGTAATGAAATTATTATAAAAAAAGTAAAATACATACTTTTATAAAATACATTATTACTATATGATTTTATTATTATTATTATAATTTTATTCATATTAAAAATAAAATTAATTGAAATTGAAAATTTTTATTATATTTAAGATATTAACAATTTCATAATTTTTTACTTTTGTATAATTTCTATTTATTTAATTGAATAAAAAAATACATAATCACTAAAATTATTAAAAAAAATTAATCAAAATATTATATTTTTTCCTATTTAATTTAGTTCAACAATGATAAAATATTATTTAATTAATATTTTTAAAAAATTACTAAAAATGTTTTCATTTCATCTTTATAATTAATAAACGTCTTACAAACTTCATATAGTGGATGATGAGCTTTCCATCATGTGCAAATGAAGGTTTCTTATTTTATTAGTTTTTTTTTTTTTAAATCTTAATGCCATGTGAAGTGAAAGAATTTTTTTTGGATTTGAGATATAAAAAATTGCGACCATGTGAAAGTGGAATTTTGATTTTAAATTATGAAGTGAGATTTGTTTGAATTAGAGTGTGAACAACCTATTTCTATGTAAAAGTAGAATCTCTATATAAAAATAAAAAGGGATTTTTTATTTATTTTGAATTATGAAAAGTAAATATTATTGATGGAAGATTTGTTTTATTTAGAGTTATGAAGTAAACATTATTATCAAGTTGAAAAATAATGAAGAAAATGATGAAGGTGAAATTAGTAAACAAAGAGTGATTATAGTAGCTCTACATGTTAACTAATATGCATGTATTTAAATAATTGAGAGTATTGAATATTTCCATGTGTACTATTAATTATGGTAAATAGATGATGTATTTTTATTATTAGTGATAGAAGTGGCATACAATGATAAGGTGAAATTGGTTATAATGGTTTATATAGACTCATTAGTTGGGATCATTAAATATTTCTATATATATTATTAATTGTAGTAAGGGCATGTGATAATGATGTATTTGTACTACTATTTGTAAGAGTATTAGTTGTAGTAAGAACATGTGATGATAAGATATTTGTACTATTATTTGTTGTAAGGGTATATAATATTAAAATGTGGTTGGTTCAAATGTCTAACTCAAACTCATTCAGCGAGACTATTAAATATTTCTATGTATCCTATTATTAATTGTGGTAAATGCTCATTATTTAAGATTCAATCTCATGAATAATATTTTGTGAGAAAGTTTGTAAAGAATAAGATAAAGTTTCTCTCATCACCAATGGAGTGAGTACATGTATACTAAGAAAATAGTAGTGGCAACTCTTAAATATCTCCATACTATTTAATGTAATAAAAAATGTGGTGTGAAGATATTCGTACTCTTATGTATTATGAAGTGAAGTGAATGTTGTTGGTGGAGGTTTTGTTTTATTTAGAATTATGAAGTGAACATTATCAATCTAGAAAATGATGAAGATGATGAAGGTGAAATTAAAAGGACACAAAGAGTGATTATGGTAGTTCTATATGTCAACAAATGTGCATGTATTTAAGTAGTAAGGAATATTAAATAATTTCATGTGTACTATTAGTTGTGGTAAGGGGATAAGGTATTTTCACTGTTAGTGGTCGAAGTGACATATGATGATAAGGATGGATTGGTTACAATGGTTCATACAAACTTGTTAGTTAGGAGAATTAAATATTTCTACGTGTACTATTAGTTGTAGTGAGGGCATGCAATGATAAGATATTTATACCATTATTTGTTGTAAAGGTATGTAATATTAAAACAGATTTGGTTAAAATGACTAACCCAAATTCATTCATTGAGACTATTGAATATTTCTATGTATCCTATTAATTGTGGTAATGACTCATTATTTAAGATTCAATCTTATAAACAATATTTGTTATAGTAAGGGACAAATATTTACGGCAGCTAGGGTTTTCTCAGTGTAGGGTTTCTGCACAATGTATGCACTGCCTATGACAGTGTCAACCCTTCCCTATGCACCAAACACTACAGCACTAAACCCATATTTATGGTTGGTACTGTCTGCACAATATGACTTCAGACAGAGGGGTTAAACACCCCTCATACTGGAACGCGACAACTAACAAGATGGATGGCATCAGAGCTAGGAGACCCTTCTTCGAACCACTACCGCACCTTAGAGAGCACTTGCTGTAAGAAGACCAGAGTAATCGGAAAAACATGGATATGGAAGTCGAGTTGTCACTTCCAAAGGCATCTTGGAACTGGGTACCAAGTAAATGCATACCACAAGCACCAACAACACTGAAATATGTAATAAAATCTACAAGGATAAGAGAATACATGCATTTCATGAAATGCCATGCCCTGATTAGAAACTTTTTAGGGATCTGGCCTTTAGAGAGGGATCTCATAAAATGGATCAAACACTAGTGGAATCTAAAAGGGGACTATGAACTGCAACTAAGCTCCAAATTCTTCTTCAAAATCATATTCTATAGCTTGGAGGACAAGGACAAGGTTTTTGAGAATGGTCCATATTTCTTCAACTCGGTGAGTCTTTATCTATGCTTATGGATAGATCGATTTAGCCTAGAGAAGGAGGAATTTTCTTGCACCCCATTCTGGATGCTATGGTATTCCCTACCCCAAGAGTTTTGGCTAGAGGAAATCTTAACATGCATTGGAAACGCGCTAGGAAGATATGTCAAATATTTCGATGCCACGAAGAAAATAAAATACACTTCCTATGCTTGAATTTGTGTCTACATGAATATCTCGAAATACCTCCTAGTATCGATCACCATAGAATATCAGGATGAAGATTGGACACATACCATAGACTATGAGCACATCCCCTTTTGGTGCCAAAAATTCCCTGAACATGGGCATCTCTTAAGGGACTTCCCTCTCAATGCACCAATGAGGCCAACAATAGAGGAAAAAAAGAAATATGCATTCACCTAGGTGCAAGGGCACAAAAATTACACAACAAAAAAAGTAGTGCCAACGAGAAACAAAAAAATCCGACGAAAATTTTCTTTGATGCTCTCAGCAAGTTACCAGACACATAGGAGGTGGAAAACCCCCACATAATGAAGGAATATGATAAGGGTAATATAAAGGACAATCGAACCCTTGATCTAGTCTTAGAGAAGATCTTGGGATATTGGGGGGAGACTTCAACATCATCCTCACCTTAGAGGAAAAAAATGGGGGCACAAAACGCCTGGAACATGACAGTTACAAATTTAGTCATCTTATAGACAACCTTAACCTAATAGATGTAGAGACCAGGAATGGCCCTTACACTTGGACTAACAAGCGCACAGGGAATCAACACATATCAAGTTGCCTAGATCGCTTCCTAATATAGGAGAACATAATGATCAAAGGACCAGTTATTAAGGCATACATACTACACAAGGCTGACTTAGACCATTGGCCAGTCCATCTCTAGGTGGACACTATGGAAACTCCAAAGTTCAAACCCTTCCACTTCGAGAAATTCTAGCTAACCCATATAGACTTCCCGAAAGTATATTGAACCTAGTGGGCCAATGAAGAAGTAGATCATGGAACGTGAATGTACAAATTCCAACAACGCTTGAAGAATTTCAAACAACAATTACGTGACTGGAACAAAAACATTTTTGGGAACATCTTTCTCGCAAAAAAACCTAGAACAATGTATGGAGGAGGTACAATGAGAGTCCATGTTCTCGAGCTACTCAAAATCCTTGCTATAGGAGGAAACCACCTTGAAAAATAATCTTGAGGAAAGACAAAAACAAGAGGAGATCCTATGGAGGAAACAATACCGTGTGCAATGGCTCAAGGAAGGGAAAAAAATACAAAGTTATTCCACCTCTCCATGATCCACATAAGGCATATCAATCGCATAAAACATATTGAGGACTTACATGGTAACACTCTCATGGACCATGTAGACATAGAAGAGGAACTGGTAAGATACTACAAAGAACTACTCTCAGAACCTCCGGTGAACGTGACGCGAGCCATCAAAAAGATCACTTAGAACATCCCCACCCTCATCATCATAGAACATACTGAAAACCTCATTAGACTAATCATGAAAGATGAAGTGGACTAGGACATCAAGGAAATTCCACTGGGCAAAGCCCCAGGGATGGATGGCTTCACCACAGATTTCTTCCACTACTGTTGGTTGATGGTCTACAAAGACGTTTTATTACTGGTGGAGGAATCCAAAACCTCAAATAAGGTACTCTCCCCTCTTAATTCCACTTTTCTCACTCTAATGCCTAAAGAAGAGTGTGTTACCAATCCAAAGCAGTTTCAACAAATAGCACTCTATAACGTCATATACAAGATCATAACAAAAGTCATAGCACTCAGGCTCAAACATATACTCCCTTTCATCATCTCTAAGGAGAAATCAGGTTATGTGGAGGGGAGACACATCATGGATAGCGTAATCTTCATGCATACGATCATTTAGTCACTCAAGACTACCTACACACTAGGTATTCTCATAAAACTTGATCATTCTAAAGCCTTTGAAAAACTAAGTTGGCACTACATGTACTTGATTCTCTCATCCTTTGGGTCAGCTTGGATTGGAACAAGAAGAACTCATAAGGCATGATGATCAGATCCAAGGCTCCAAAATTTGGAATGCAACATGGTGCAATTGCCCACTCATTCAGAAACATGCTTTCTAGGAAGTAAGAAATGGTCGAAGTGTGCAGTTCTGGACATATGCCTGGAAACAACTCCCTCCCCTGTAATCACTGGAAAACATGTCCCCTTACCAGACCTACCTTCCAGACCTAAAAGATCTAAAAGTGGTTGACCTATGGCTTAACACCCAACATAATACCCCCTGGAGCAGTTGGAAAATGCTCCCTCAAGATATTCATCTACCAGACAATGTCGAGATGCAGCCTTGGAAAGAAAAAATGGGTAAGAGGAAAATCAAAATCAGTAGGGACACATATATACTCCATTGAGGGTACTCAACAATGAGCACTTTTACGATCAAGGAGGCCTATCAACTCCAAGAGAAATTCCAAGAATAGGAAAAATATCATATCTGGCACATAATTTGGAAGACCAAACTCTAGCCAAAGGTTTCTACCTTTCTATGGCTCCTGGTCCAAAATAGGCTCCTCACCTGGGACAACTTAAGGAAAATAGGCTTTATAGGGCCCTTAATTCGCCATCTTTGTAAGCAACATGAAGAAACCATGGAACGCTTATTCAATCAATGTCAGGTCATAAATGATATTTGGGACCAAGACACTATCACCATGAGGAAAACAATGCTTGATAGAACTAAAATCCCAAACACCTTAAGAAATTAGGGCTCTAGGTATTATCAAAGTCCTATTCTAAACAAAATCTGGAAACTTCTTCCAGGGCTTATCATTTGGAAATTGTGGAAATAAATAAATAGGTGTATCTTCCACTCTCAACCCTCCTGCCAAGCCTTAGTGTGTCAGGCCTTGATGGAATCCTGGGCTCAGCTTCTCGACTTCAGTACGATATTTGAGATTGCCATCACACCTGCACTAATGGATACGAGAGCCATCATTGCCTATACCCTCCTGGTCTTTTCACTGTGCGGGAAGTGTTATCTGGGGCATTTGAGCCCAAAGCCCAACATTATTTTATTGATCCTACTTTGAGACTTAGCCTACTCAGATAGTGTTTATGCTCGCCTAGTGCCCTGCAAAGCCATGCCATGAGAATGAGGTAAGCCCCGTTGAGGGCAGACCTACTATAGTAGGTTTTGAAGGCACAACCACCTGGGGCTTGCCTCTCGAGCTCTCACGTTAGGCAGGGACCACCTAGGATCTTCAGGGAAGAATTGGTTTGCGCAAGCCCCTTCATAGCCTTGACCTCACCATGACCAGGGACTTACCTCTCGAGCTCCAGTTCCAGACGAGGACCATCCAAGTCTCTCTAGGATAAATTGGTCAGCGCATGCTCATCAGCAACCACGTCCTGCCAGTACTGAGAGTCTTCAAGGTAGATGCCCAGTGGAAGAATAATTTCCTCCCAATTGGGTGGAATTATTTCCTTTCCTTCCTTCAACTGTCCTAGAGTGTCAACCTACCACCTACACCACCAATCCATTTCAGGGGTTAGTTGCTATGGTATGCATAGTGGAAGAAGAAGCCTTACCATTGGAGGACCACTCAAGGTGTAATTCCGCTGCCTCCATGGAAGAAGACCCTGTCACGGACTCTGTTGCTGCCTTTAACTCCGTCGTTGCCACCTTTGAGGAAAAATAGGATCAAGAGGACCACATTCACCGATCTCTAGACTCCTACAGACTCACGGATGACCACCTGATTTTAATCTTTGAAATGAGGGAGGACTTGGCCAAGCAACAACACTGACATAGTTTCTTCAGCAAACACCTGGACGCCCTGTATGCTTCCCTGTCAAGTGAGCCTGAGAAGATCCATTACACAACGCATTGTCATCCCTTCACCTTTAGACTCTGTCAAGATGGACGCTTTGGCTCACCGCATGCATAGCTTCTCACATGTTTTTTTCTTTGGGTCAATGGCTAATTCTTTGCAAATTTTGAATATGCTAGTCTCTGGCTCATATCTGATAGGCTCATGATTGATAGTCTCTGATCTAGGTCAGGGCACCCAGTCCACCACATGTTCTAGTTTCCACGAGAGTGGTAGAACATGTAGTGTAATGAACCCCATATTGACCACCAATTTTTTTTTTGTTTACATAGTTTTCTTGGTAGAATAAGGGTCCTAGTTATGCCATCATGATGTTGATTTGATCATCACTCTCTATAATAACTTGGTTTTAAAATTCTATTACAATGTCCTTGTTATAAACTCTTGTTTCTCTAATTCACCACAGATTTCTTAATCGTGTCATGATTAGGATGTTATAAGGAAAGGATCCCCAAAATTATTTGGCAAACCCCCTTCTGTTTTTAATTTGTACTCGAATACCTATAGGATGTGCACCTAACGCAAATCTTATAATACATGTTGTAACTCATTATAATGTCACAAGACTTTGAGTCGTGCATAAGTACACCTATGGAGTTATGACAAGAATGCCTTAAATAATCCTTAAATTATGAAGGACCCGGGGTCGGCTTCCTCTTACACCGCACAACTAACCTAACTACCAAGATCTGCTTAGAATTGATGGTTGATTGTAGTGCAGGTACAAGATCCAAATGCCAGCGAAACGTGACAACTAAGCTCTATCTGTTGTCTCAGAATTAGACCGAGGGGTAAGAACAATTTGGTTCAGATTTGAGTCATGATGGTGTCCCATCAAAACCTCCTTTATGTGGATTAGAAGTGTTACTGTCGTAAAAGTTAAGGCTCTCTAAAATCACTAAAAACCATCCCATGAATCCCTATGTAATTGTTGGCTTCATACTCCAAGTGTCAAAACACTCTTCCATGGTCACATTGAATTCCATTCTCCACACCCCTTACATTTACAATGAAGTGACAAGGTTTTGATTAGGGCTAAGGTAGGTTTATCGCTTTGTCATTCCTGAATTTTCTCGAAGAGGCTCAGCATGCCCCCTTTCAGAGGCGAAGACTATGAGTGAAGGAGGTTACTCCATGATGTAACTCTCGGCGCGACCCTATGCCCTGGTAAATTATTTTACACAATGCCGAGATAGATAAAATAAAAACGGATATGAAGAACTTCAGAAAAGGTTAAACGTTCTAGTATTTTTTCAATTGTAATGTTTTCCCTTTTTGTCTGTCATGTCTTTCCTTTCGACACTTTCTCTTCATCATTTTTCGAAACATCGCCACATAATCCTGGGAAACGCTTCCTCCCCGAGATTGTTGGTAACCCCTTTTGGTTAGGCATTTTGGGGTCCCTCTGTAGTAGCCAACAGAGCCTTTCAAAATTAGGGTTGATCGAAGCATACGACTCTCACTGTGAGAATACCTAAGATGTAGTATAAGTATATCATCTTGTTTTGTTATTCCTGCTATCGTTATTCCTCAATACATCTTACGGAGATGGGTTGGCTCTGTGTATAGTCAACGATGTGGGTTCTTTCTATTTGGTATGAAGATTGTTATATTCCTTTTATCTATTTCACTGAATGAATGGAGTCATCCTCCTGTAGCTTTATCCGACCTTTGGTTGGTCCTTCTATTACCATTGTCATATCTTGTTTCCGGAGTATCTTGAATATTTTACTGGGAGTCCTGTAGCATAAACATTTCATATGTATCATGATGCCATGTAAATATTGACGGTGATGGTTTATTTCTGTTCTTTATACACCACAATGCGATGACACTGCTTTTAAGGTTGATTTTGTATCTCTATTTGTTATAATTTCGATTCATAACTGAATTATACTTAACTCGTTAATCGTGTTAATATACTCTGTGAGGAGTCTATAAATTATTTCATCTACTTTCTATTGTAGTAAGGTTTGTACTATTTTCAAGTTACGTGTTTCATTTGTTAAACTGTTATTGTCACTAATGATGGGCCTTGCTGTTCTGAGGACCCATCAGAGATGGTATTGCGCCCTCCTCCCTTGGTCTGAATGTCTAAACAGATAGTAGGCGAAGGGGCAAAGATTCAAACCTGTGTCTCAACAAGATAAGTATCTTTCTAAAAGGGAATCATCAGTTTAATTTTTTTTTATAGTTTTATGGCAATTTACTTTTCTTGGATACTTATCTTTTGAATAAAGACTAATGTTTGCAGGGTTTGATTTCTTGTAGGGTCTATGTCCGTGCAAATCTCGGATGCCCGTCACTACCTCTAGCACAAAAGGTATTCGGGGTCCGAACCCTCTCACATATCGGCTAACTCTACAGGTTCTATCGTCGTTTTAAGGAGATCATGATTTAACCAACTCTGTTGTAACTAGTTTGAGTCTACTGTATCGTTTGTTGGAGTAAACCCTTGAGGTCTTTCTTCCATTAATGGAGTTACGTCGGTTTTCCTTTATGAGTATTCAATGCTTAATTGAATACATATTCTGGCCATTATGTAATATACTTCTCTCCTTGAAGGGTTAGAAAAGCCAATCCTGGTCGAATTTACTCAGAATGATAATCTGTGGCAAAGTATTTATGTCCTTAAAAATTTGAACACGATACTTACCATTTATGCTAATCGACTCTGTTCTAAACCATTGTCCTAACTTGTTATAGAAAGGAAAATAGCTTTACCATACTTTAACAATGGCTTCATTGGTATCTTTGGCCTACTGTGTTCACTTTGAATTGGATGAAATATAATGGTTGTTTCTTTAACTAGAGTATTCCAACTCTTATTTCTTTAAATTATAGTCAAAGATTGTGTGTCCGTCCAATATTTATCATATTCATAGTATAGGAGGAACTTCTTATGAATACATACATACACATAATTGTATATATGCATTTGTTTTGTGTAGACAATATATTCTGTAATTCATTATCATGCCTACCCATAGTAATAAGGAATATATTTGTTACAGATCTATGGTGGAATTGTATTGACTCGGAGTGGCTTAAGTTTACACGAAGTGGTAGATAGCATCTGATTTTTCATTTATGAATTTGAAGTTGTATTTACAACAAA
>CBVK0102573197.1:0-14061 GCA_900067695.1 Picea abies | reverse complement strand
ATGGGTAAAGTAGTTGTAACAAGAATGTGGGTTATCCCTAAAACAAGGAATATGGGTAAAAAAATTACAAGTTAGCCCGTAAAGGAATACCATAAGAAAGTTATTAAAAGGAAATAGGTTACAACAAGAAATTATGAGTTGACTAATTATGGGTAAAGTAGTTGCAACAATAATGTGGGCTAGCCCTAAAACAAGGAAGATGGGTAAAACAATTACAAGATAACCCCTAAAGGAAGGCACTTGGGAAGTATAAATAAGAGATCAAGAGACTCCCATTAGCACCTATTGAGTGTATTGAATATATATAAGTGACTGAGGTAACCAAGGATATGTGAGGTGAATTTCAAAGGGAAAGTGAACTAAAGAAGGCCAAAAATCCAAGGGAGGATGAAGTCTTTTAATGATGCGTTCTAAGGTATGTTATTTACAGGTCATCTCACTATTTTCGCAATAAATTTGTTTATAGAATGATTCCAATATTGAAACTCAGAGGATGTTTATAAAACATATCAAGGTACCTTTGGTAGGAAGTGTAGCTTCTGGGTCGTTATATTTTGGGAGATACACTCTATAGAAGATAGGGATTTTGACTAGTCTTGAAACTAGTTTTAAACATGTGTTCTAGGTAAATCAATCATAAATTATTCATAGAAGATCCAAATTTAGTGATACTAAATGAATTGGATATAGTACATTGTGTAGTATGTTGTACGCATTTTTTAGATCCATATATGAAATATTCCATGCGTGGCATGCTCTACAAGTTCGCTATCTATAATAATCCAGAATTCAAAAAGGTCTACCATTTTTGCTATAAATCCATTTGTGGGATGTTCCAATCAATGAAACGTGGAGGAATTGAATAGAATACATTGAATAATATTGTGTACAATTTTCATACCTTTATTCATTATAGGTACGGATTTATGATTGTTGAAATTTATGGTTGTTGACAAATCCAAAAACTAGTCCCGTGAGACTAAGGTAAAGTTTGATGAAAATGTTATTCTCTTGTTGCTGAAGTTGAGGAAATTCTACATGTCTGTGATCACATACACCATGTCATATATAGGATTATAGGTATGTGTATATTCTTAGTTTGAAGTTGCATCTTGGATATTTTGTGTAGCATGCTTGAGGCATGTCTTGGTGAACTTTTGGTACATGTCTTGTGGTACATATTGGATGTATTGTACATGTTGGTTGAGGTATACTTATTAAGATACATTGCTGGTGCATTTCTTGGTTTATTGGTATATGGTGTATGGAATGATATGGTATATGATCAGTGGTATGGTGTTAATGCACATGGTTGATATACATGGTTGATGTGCATGGTTGGCACATGGTATGGTACAAGATTCATAGTTGGCATGGTACAGGTTTGGTGCATGGTTGATGCACTTTTTATGGTACATGGTTAATGGTATAGGTTTTGGTACATATTGATGCATGGTATAGGTTGGTACCTTGTTTGAGACACATATATTGTGATGGTATGTAGTGATCTTGGTACATGCTTGGTAGAGGCATGTGGTGGTGATGTTGGGCATATGGTTTGAGATATGTTATTGGTGATCTTGGAATGTGTTGCATGTGGTTAGGAGTGGATCTAGTTTCTTGGATGAGATAATGACAGTGGAAGTGACAGTTATAGTGATAGATTTGGTACAATGAAAGAGTGACAATGGAAATATTAGTTGTTTGACACTTATATTTCAGGGTGGTTGGACAGGGAAAGGAAAGGGGGTTTTATCCTCCTTTTGGTTGGTGTCAAAGAATCAAGGAATTGGAGCTTCCTTCAATTTGGAGCCTGAGAACTAGGTGGTTGTAACCACCTTCTAGTTTGAGTTGGACAAATCAGGGGGTTGTAGCCTCCTTCTGGTTGGAGCTGGAAAATTAGGGAGTTGGAGCTTCCTTCAAGTTGGATCCTGAGAAACTAGGGGGTTGGAGCCTCCTTCTAGTTGGAGATGGAGAATTGGAAGTTGGTTGTTCCTCAAATGTAATTATTTGACATATAAGAAAAGTATTCCCTGGTTTTCTCCCACATACAAGAAAAGTATTCCATGGTTTTCTTGGATTCCAAATTGCAACATTCAATCTCTAGTGGCATAGAGATTGAATATTGCAATTTGCAATCCATGAAACACTTCTCTTGCTAACACCATCTCAACATTAGGGGGTTGGAGCCTCCTTCTAGTTGGAGATGGAGAATTGGAAGTTGGTACTTACTTGAATGTAATTCTTTGACATATAAGAAAATTATTTTGTGGTTTTCTCCCACATTGAGTTTCCACGTAAATATTGGTGTATTGTGTATTTGTGGATGTCTTTATGATTGTTTATTATGCATTGATGGATTATAATGTTTATTATGCAATAATGTATTGAATGCATAACTAATAAACCATTGAATATGTTAGCACTCCTCAGTTTCCCAAGGATGATAATGGAAACCTATGAAGGTAACCTCGAACCACTTAGGATTTGGTAGCTAGCCCTACCAAATCAAGGTAACCTCGAACCACTTAGGATTTGGTAGCTAGCCCTACCAAATCAGAGGGGGATCTCTCAAAATCACACTCACATCCAATGGAAATGACTGGATCATATAAGTATTTTAGGCTAGGTATTTTTCACAGTAGGTTTGAAAAGGATTTTTGTTTGATATGAAATAATAGGTTTTAGAACTAGGCCAAATATCTCTAAATATCAGTTGAAAAAATAAGATGGGGAAGGTAGTTGAAATCAATGGCATAATTGGTTTGTCACTGCAATGTGGTGAGAATAATATGATAGAGGTCAAGTGAGCAAAAGAATGAATTCACTTGCAGGAGAGAAAACACTTAAATGCTTATCTTGAACAAAAACATAGCATACTTGTAATGAATTATGTTTCAAAACCTAGAAGATAAAGCATAATAAGAAGTATAGATGGTTGCTAGAAAATTTTGATACTCAAATATATAAGAAAACTTCAGAAAAATAGTACCATTGATCACAACATGTGAATCCCATGAAAACAGTTGCAATTGTATTATTAATTTTGCAAAATCAAGTACACTAGATCCAAAATTGATTAACCTTCAGTATCGAACACTTGATTACATTACATTTGAGCCTCATATAGGAGATGAAGTCAAAATCCTCATAAGGAAGTCGAATTCCACTTTCAAAAAGTCAAATTCATGCATCTATCCTATTTCTACTAAGACCTAAGGGAGTTAGAACAACTTTCCCCTTTTTTCTAAACTACTTGATCTTATCTCTCAAGACAGTAATTACAAGATAATATCCTTAACAAAATCAAAATGACAATTACTGCATTCACTTTTCACTTTTACATTTACCTATTTGACCTTTAAATTTTTACTATGGCGAAAAAATTTCAATTATAGAAGCACAGTGAATTTCCTCATAAGCACAATGAATTGTTTGAGGGCACTTTTGAGTGACTTTTCCTGAACCATTTGTTGATCTGAAGGTAGAGTTGGAAATCTTGGGATGTCTAGTTGTCTGTAGAACTTTAAAGTATGAAAAATGACCTCTCCAAAGATGATAAAAATTAGTTTTCCCAAGAATGCTCCAGAAGAGCAGTGAGTGACTCAAAATTGTGGCAGAAACCCATTTTTTAGCATGTTTTTGGCCTTTTTCTCTCAAACAGAAGGATGACATGGTACACAAGTAGCATAGCTGACATGCACAAGTTATAATCTATCCAACCATGTAATATTTTTTTCATTTTGTGTCCTCGGGAAAAATCACAGTGTGAGCTCGTTGTGTTTGTGTACATCACAAAATTGTCAAAATACCCAAAATTTCAAAATTTGACCAAACTTCTCAAAATTTTCTGCAAAAATAGGGATCAAAGGTACAGAAATATATCTCTAACCATAACACTTTTTGAAAAAATGAGAGAGGTTTTTGTTATTTCGTATTTGAGGAACAAAAACCTCCTCTAGTGTTCAAAAATAGTTTCTCATTTGTTCAGAATCCAAGTTTTAAGTTGGTCACTCAAAAATTGCAGAAGCGCAGCATGCTCTCAGCAGAAGCGCAATGTGGTCTTTATGAGGGTGTTTGGAGGCATTCTCAGAGAATGTTTGGGCTGAAAGTGGTATGGTTGGAAATAGTATGATGTATTCTACACAATGGAGTCATCAAGAACTATAAACATCTTCTCCAAACCCCTAAAAAACTAACTTGAAGTCAAGTTGTCCAAACGTGCAGGAACCCTCCTATAGAAACTGTATTTTGGGAATTTCTCTAAAATAATAACACATGTGCATAAACTGAAGGAGGTTTTTGTTCCTTGATCTATTATTGAAAAAAACCTCTTTGACATTTTTCAAATTCATCTTCCTTATTTTAGAAAATGATTTTGAAGTAGAACTGTCCATGTGTGCAATGTAAACCCTAGGCAACCCACATCTTCAAAGGATTTCTTGACGAAATATGAATCCGTGATTTCTTGAACTTTTGTGGGATCATACCTGAAAATTTTCCCTCCCTTATGTACCTTTTCTTCTGAGTATCAATACTTCAATTTTCCATGATGTAAGACTCTAGATTTCAGTGGGAAAGGGAAGGGATGTGGTATGACTGTGAAAACAAGGGATAAGGGACATTCTTGTAGATGGAGGGAAATGAAGGAACTTGAAAATGTTTTTATTGCATCCAAATATGAAATATCACTTCACCATTTATCCATCAACCATACATCAACAACCTATATTCCAAGTTTGACCAATGAAGTTGCACAATATGTATTTTTGTTTAGATAATTCAAAGCAAGATAAGCAATGATACAATATTCTCAATTCTAAGGGATTAGTACAAAACATACAATGATTAAATAAATTTTACCATTAAGACCAAAATATTACATTCATCATCAAATGTTATCATTTCAACCATAAACCAATGACCAACTAATGTAGTTAAATGAACCGATAAATATTGATGAATGTCATGAGTATATTTAAAAGTTTTAGATCATGTGTTTCATAAAAGGAGAATACAACATCAATATCTATTCAACCATGGCACACATGTGTTAATATTATCCCATCAACTGTTTGGAAATAGGTTAAGCGTTAGATTGTACAATGAGATATAAAGAAAAGAACCAACAAAGTATGAACAAAATATACCTCACTTGTATCATTACACATTAATTCCTCTTCTCATATTTATGTCGGGTTATAATACTTTAAAAAATGGCATATTTTGCATCAATTTATAATGATCATAAGTGTTATCTTTAAGGATTGTAGCATGCATCATCAATGTAACTTGAGAATCAGTGAACCGTCTCTTAGATAGTTATCAATATCGACAAGGATGTGCACCTTTAGAAGTTCATTGCATGTTTCTAAAATCAAATTGTTAACAAGTGTTATATGAAACAAGAAAGTATTAAAATGTTTCCCAAAGAAAAATTATTATACCCTCAATCATTCACTGGGTATATTGTATTTTCTGACATACATTGAAGTGGATTTCAAACATTTTTTAAGAGACAACATTAGGCCCTTTGACAAGGTAATTTGGATCCTCTAAAGTACATTGGTTTCCAAATATAAATTAGATAAGTAATGCCTCAAAATGTTTGCAAAAAACAAGGTTGAACCAGAATCACACACATTTTCATCTATGCAGATTGGACAACAAATAAGACCCTTGAACAATAGTAAAGGAGAGGTAAATCTTGGTAAATTTTTGAGATCATTGAACCCTTCAACACACTGAGAGAAAGAACAGTTCACAACATTGCTCAAAAGGGTGTGAGAATGGAAAAATTACAAACCATCATTCACATGTATTCAGTAAACCAAAGATGGGAAAAAAATAATATCTCTAGTTATTATTCATTTGATACAAACATTCCAAGAAAGAGAAATATATTAGAGCATACACAAATGCTTAAACTTGATTTAAATTAAAGATACATTGGTTAAGACAAAGGGTTAGTTCCTTTTAATAATATGAGCAATGAAACAACTAGATCCAAAACCCTCTATATGTCAATTATTATGGTATTCATTGAGAAAAATTTAGAATAAATTGAATAAGAGATATGTCAATGAATATCAAACAATATAGATACAAAGATAAACATGACAAACTCTAGATTGCAAATTAAAAATAGAAGAAGAAAAAATACAAAAGGGGAAAAAACAATTTTGGTTTTTCTGAGTGGTTGAAGACAAGGATAGACCAATGCCTAGAAATATATCTAGGTTAATCTTAGGGATTAAGATAGGAAAATTTTGATCGAACCCTAAGGATTTCCCTTCAAGTGTTTCCAAGAGTTATATGGTTATCTTCAAGATTGGATGGGGGAATTGGTCCATGAAGAAGCCTCGCCAAGTACTATCAAGGTTATATTAAAGGTTGGCCTAGGAAAGAGGGAAGAGCCCCTAGACCTCCAACCTCAATGCAATGGATCATTTATTCAATGGTCAAAGGGGGAAGGAAAGAAACATTTACCTTTATTTACCCTTCCAAGTGGATATTTTCACCCTTATTTGGCATTGTAATATTTTTTTTCCTCTAACAAACCTAAAAAATATTCATCTAAACCATCAAAAATAACTAACATTCACTTTGAAAAAGAATTATGCACAAGAAATCCCCAAGCAAGTTTTCTCATTAATCTCCAAAAAATGAAATGAAAGAGGTGTCCTTTTATAGGTGATGATCCTCCTCGATACAATACATAATACGATGTGCTAGCTCAAAACCATTAGCCTAGTCAAAACCATGGGAAAATACAACAAGTGATGTAACAAATCCCTCAAAACTACCAAAGGCTACAACGCCCCTCTCAAATGGTCCAAAATACAACAAGAAATACTAGACATGTGGACCAAGAAGAGAGAGAGAAGATGTGCTATTCAAAAATAGATCCAAGGTCTAAGAATGTCATGGACATATGACTCAAGATGGCCCAAAAGGGCTCCAACTATCCTCCAACTAACTCCCAAAAATCAAGGAATTGTTCCATTGTGAAGATAACCATCTCAAGAAGATGATGTCACTACCACACGTGTGGGTTGTCCAAGAGATATCCTATGATATGTATAATGTGTGGCCTCCTCAAGGTGGGTTATTTTTAAGTAAACAATGGTAAAAAATTCCATGTCATCCAATGGTCCAAATAACAACATGTAACCACTCCAATAACCTGTAACTAACTACTCAAATGCATTATCAGATCCCTCTTATGGTACGAGGAGAGATAATAATGCATGAGTGTGAATACAATGTCCAACTGTGTAAGGAGAATGAATCTGAGTGGTCCATGTTGAATTTTTCGTGACATGGCACCCATGTCATGGCTCGATGTACTATCATGGATCCCAATGTGATGACATGTATCCAATGTAGTACATGGATCCCAAGGAAAATGGCATAGATCCCAATGTTTATATATATGATCAATTATTAGTACATGGATTCCAATGCAGCATCACACATCCCCATGTAGTGTCATGGATCTCAAGGCATGGTACATATATCCCAATGCATGACACCCACTTGAAGTGGCAGGTCTATATTCTTAGCAATCCTTTAGATGATAACATTTGTTGACATCTCTTAACATAGCATAACAAATAAGGGTAATTTTTAACATTTTCCTAAGTTTTTACAAAGGGGGAACAACATTAACCCTTATACATGCACCAAGTCCTAGGACAACAAATATTTACCAAGTACCTAGGTGAAAGATAGGTAAAAAGATGAATGATGGTGGGAAAAGGAAGGGAAAGACTCCATTTTATGACCCACAAAGTTGTATACATGCATAAGTATTTTTTGTTCATTCATGATATAGGAGTTTTGTGAAATAGCCTTTGAGAGGAATCTTAGCATTGAGTTACCTATCCTTGACACTATTTCTAACTGCCCCTTATGCATTTTTATTTATGTGTTCAATTTATCCAACAAGTCCCATTTTCTTTAGATATTCATAGACAAGATAGGGACTAGGGACATTTTCTTGGTAGCAAGGTGGCATTGCTTAATATTTCATTTCTAGATTTTGATTTTATAGCTCTTCATCTCTGGCCTTTTTGGCTTTATTAGTCAGGATTTTTTCTTTAGACATTTTATTTTAACCTCTGAGAAACCATACATGATCAAGGTAGATTATTTTTATATTTATGGAATTAATGATACAAGGAATGTGGAAAATGTATAGAATGGTTAGGATGTGGACAATGTTATCTAGGCTAAGTACCTAGTAGTAAAAATTGACCTGAGAAATGACACACTTCTAAAAGAAAACATGTTTCCCAAGGTATGATGAGGTAAATATTTAAATTATGCATGTTATGAAGTATTGTCATATTTCATTTAGTGATTACCACTTTCATGACTAACTAGGAAGTTATAACATCAAATCTAATTGAACATCGGTACATGGAATATCAAGATAAAGTATACTAAACCATATTGTACCATCCATAGTGAATCTATTGTATGAGGGGTAAAGGAGAATAAACATTATAGCTTAGCTATCAAAAGCATACATCTAATGGAGAATAAGAGAAACTTTATTTGGGTCTGTTGAAAATGAGAAAGACAACTCATGCAAACAACAACGTGACACCCTTGTGAGGGTAACTGTGCAATTTGTCACCCCTAGGGGGGGTAACATATAGCTCCTACTTAGGTACATGCACTCTAATGCTAGAGTGTATGACAAATCCAGGATATCTCATAGACAAGTGACCTACACACCCTCTAACTCATCAAATGACATTAAATTGAATTGAATCTACCACCCCAGTTAGAATAAAAACTACTTAGCATAAATCATAACTTTTCACTAAGTTTAAGCATGAGAGTCAAGCATGAAAACATATGCAAGAAATTATTCTAAGGAAAATCAAATGCATCAGGAAAAATAATCGAGCAATGCATGAAAATAAACACACAAATGAAAGAAAGAAAATGCATAGAAAGCAAACAACCACTCTAAACCATTTCTCAAAGAGCTTATTCTTTCCTACCCTACTTGCTAACTAAGATATGTGGCTATTAGGTGAAATCAAATATATAATGAAACCACTTCAAGATCCCATCAACAGCTTGAATTTTCCCCTTTTGTTTGGTTACGAGCCAAAATAGGGATACATTAAGCATCAGATGGGTATCAGGAAAACATTTGGTTAATCCTAATTCTGGAACTAAGGTAAGGTTATATCTGTGAATTTGAAGGCCCAAACTATACCAAGGTTAACCCATACCTCCAAAAACTTCCTCCATCCAAATGTCAATAGAGATAATGTAATCATAAGAGTGGGTCAACTCAGTGAGGAAAAATTGTTGTCACTACAACTCCAAATGGGATCTACAAGGAAATGGTTGACCCTCCATATCTCTCTTGGTAAAAGGTAAATAAGGAGAATAGTCATGAGTCAAAGGAGGAGGAGGGCATTCATATATCAAGGGTATAATTTCAAGGACACAAGGCAAGGGAAACTCAACATCTATAACAATCATTTCACACTTAACCCTTTTATGGAGAGAGGGGAAAATTAATTCATGTTCCTCAAGGTTTGGATTACCAAATTATTCATAAAAACTTCTTAATTGAGGCTCTTTATAAGGTCCAAGCTCAACCATGTCAATTCCACTCTCATAGTTGGTATCATAAATGATATCCCCTTCAAAGTAAAAAATCTTATATCCAAATCATGTCTTTCAATATGGACAAATTCATCAAGGCCATGGTATGCTTCATGGCATAAAGAAGATTATGTGGATTCCTCTTTAGAGTACAACTTTTCAAAATTATCCAAGGATGGATCATAGAATTCAATTTTTTTAAAGGGGGAATGAATCACTTCTAGGATCTCATCAAGGTAATCTTCATCAGTTGACCCACCAGGTTGTTCTTCATAATATAAGGAGTCAACGAGCGTCTCCCTTTCTAGGTTGTCAAAAGTTTGGGAAAGAGTGAAATTTACTAAGTTGTTGTCTTCACAAGGAGGACAAAACAATTGATTTTTATCAGCATCAAAACATATCTCCTCAACTTCATCTTCAATTTCCTTCAACTCATCTTCCTTGATGGACTTGTGGTCTTTCTCTTCATCCATGTATTCTCATATAATGATTCTTCCTCAATGTGATCATTGAATTATTGCTCACCCTTCAACTCATCTTCCTTGATGGACTTGTGGTCTTTCTCTTCATCCATGTATTCTCATATAATGATTCTTCCTCAATGTGATCATTGAATTATTGCTCACCTTGTTTATATCCTTGACTTCCAATGGGATCAATGTTTCATTCGTATTGTTGAGTTGTAATCATATATTCCTTCTCCTTAATTATGTTCAAAAAGGCATTGTTTTCTTCTATATTATTTCTTATTTCATCCCCCAATTCATATGAAGGATTATTTTAGAGCTGAAGGAACAAATCATCAATTGCCCCCTTTCTCTCATGGGAAGCCTCAACCCTATCATCTAGTTGTTCTCATTTAAGGTCTTCTTCATAAGTTTGATTTTCAAAGTCTTCACAAGTCGATGATTGTTTTTCAAAGGAACCACAAGAAAACCCTTAATATACATCCCTTTCAATTAATTGACTTTCCATGGGAATGGTTTCAACAATCTCATTTTCTTATTCATTTTCTAAGGATTCCCAAAGGATTCCAAAAAAATATTCATACCTTTATGAGGGAAGACCCCAATGATTGGAAAATATTTTGAGAAGATTCGCACAAGATGATATTGTATTAGGATGAATGCAATTTCTTACCCAATTATTCCGTCTCCCATCCAAAGAGATAAAAAATAGTTTGATCCAAATATCTTGATGTATTAGACCAATTTTCACAACATATTCAACAAATGACATAATGTGTTGAGGCACATGACAGTAGTTACCATCAAATGTTGGAACATTCATTCTCCATGATAGAGGGATTTCATCTAGATAACCCATAACGTTTCTAAAATAAAAACAAGGAAGGATGTCATGGAATTCCATTTCAACATGAAAAGAAAAAAGTGGAGTCACCAAGGTGAATAACTCAAATCAAATACAACACTACTTTATTCACCCTACAAGACACAAATTCTTTAAAATATCTAAGGGAATTGGGCTTCTTCCCTTTAATGGAGTCATCGGATGAGAAAACTTAATAAAAACCATTGAATCCTACTCATCAAAATTCTATTGAAGACAAACTTAGAAAACCCAGGGAACATACTTTATCCCTGACAACAATGCCAAAATGTTGTCATTGAAGCTCTAGGTAAGGGAAAGTCTTCCCTGCAAAGGAAACCTTGGGGCAATGGATAGGAAATCCACTCATTGTCACCTAAATGGCATTTCATCTACACTTTAAGGCTAGGTTTCTAATGTAACAAGGGTTTTCCTACAAGGTCAATGCTAAGTCCTATAATGGTACTTGGATGAGGAAAGGCTCAGAACATAGTTTGACTTGGGGTTTCTATATTCTCTTAGGGGTATATCACACTAGGTATGAGAGAAGAAAATTGATGATGATCTTGAAGAGAATATGACATAAAAAACAATGCGCAATTTAAATGTGATTGGAACTTGAAAATGGTTGCATTGCATCCAAATATGAAATTTCATAGACATGTACCATTCATCGTTCACCATGTATCTTATTTATGTTTTTAGCATCGAACATGTACTTTTCCATAGGTCTAAGTGTCTAGACATGTGGAATTCGTCCAAATCCTTCTACCTTAACACTTTACTTTAATTAAAGAAATTATTAAACTAGAGTGCTTTTATTAATTAGTTGTGTTTATTTAATGAAATGTTAAAGTTATTAGCATTAGTGAATTAAATATTAGCCATTAATCTCAAGTGAGGTGGAATTTAAACTCAGTCATCAATCACATTAGAGATTAGGTTTAGGTCATAACTCAAGATTATAAAAGAAAGGCTAAGGTAAATAAAGAAGGTTGATTGTTTTGACACAGAGAGAACATAAGTACTTTTTCTCAAGGAGATATCAGACAGGTGGAGAAGGACTTTCATCTAGAGATTAGTATAGGTCAGGGAGAAGAGAGAACATAGGCAGCCAAGAGTGGGTTTTAAAAAATTGGAACCGCGACAATAGGGTTGTGTCGTACAGAGTTTTACATACAATATTTGTGTGTGTGTATGCAAGTTTCAATGGAGACATGCACATATATGTGGGTTTTTCTTAAGGAAAGATGTGTACATCTCAAAAAGTGTGAAATTTCAGGGTTGTACAGCAGACCAGGAGTTGCTAGCATTTGCAGGTTCTATCTGAATTTTTTTGTATTTCTCTATGGGACATTTTCCCAGTAAAGGAGCCCTTGTAACCTTTGAAGTTATTTGAATAATAAGATTAGTTGATGGGGTAGAATATCTTTGTGTATTGTGTATGAGATTTTGGTTTCCAGTATTACTTTTTCTAGTTATTTATTGAGTTGATTATTCCAGCAAGTGTATTATGTTTTATGACCCACTAATTTGATTTACAGCAAGAAAATCACTATATAACAAGATTCCTAGGTGTCGAGATTAGAAAATCAACATGGTATCAGAGCACTCACTTTGAGAGAAATACATATTTCAAATCTACAGCAATTAGAAGCAGACCTATCAAATTTGCAAGGAGATCTCAGCAAATCTATAACTAGTAGTCAGAAATCAAGGGTTGGATTTCAGGGAGATAGTTGTACTGAAGTAAAACTAGGGTTTGTAGTTGTATGAAGTTACATGTAGGTTGCAGTAGGAATAGTCACGTACATACGTGGGTTTTCTTAAATAAATTTGTGTACATACATGGGTTTTGGTAGTGTCAGGAAAGTACAGGATCATACATGTCAGTACAAGGGAAGTTTCAGCAGGTTATTTCCAAGGAAAATTATCATACCAAAGGGATGGTAGTAGAAAGTATGAGAGTTGAAGACAGATTGGATGGAGCATCCAACTTCCTATCTTGGAAAGCAAGATTTACTTTGGATTTTAAGGAATGTGACCTTTGGGAGATAGTCGACAAAGCAGTTGTTCCACTGAGAGGTCCACAAGATTTGGTAGTTCACCAGAATAAGGAGATCAAATCATAGTGGCTAATATTGGATTCAGTGAAGGATCATCTAATTCCTCACTTATCTAAGAAGAACATGACTAAGGAGATGTTTTATTCCCTGGTAGAATTATTCCAGAGCGATAACATGAATAGGAATATGGTCTTAAGAAATAAACTCAGATCAATGTAGACATCTATATCTAACAATGTTACCAGCTATTCCATAGGATCACTCAGGTGTGTGATCAAATTTCGACTATAGGGGATAAATTGGATGGCGTAGAGCTCATTAATGTGGCATTGAATGGTTTTCTCAATTATTGGGAACCATTTGTCAAGGGAGTTAGGGCTCGGGAAAAACTCCCATATTAGCAGAGGATTTGGAATAATTGTATCCAAGAAGAGACTTAGGAGGATTCTATGGGAAGAAAGAAAGGAAGTAGTGATGATAACTTGGCCCTTGTCAGTAAGACAAGCAAGGGAAAAGGAAAGGGTTCCAACAAGGAGGGTAAAATTGATGGAGGAACATTATAGTCAGGGAAGAAAAAGGAATTGAGTAAAATAAAGTGCTTCCCATGTAATAAGAATGGAAATTGTGCATTTCAATGTCCAAATAAGAAGAAGGGAAGATAAAATATGCAGACAACAACATCAATAGAGACACAGCTAGATGAGTTTACAATGAAGTTAGAGAAGGATTTCTCACTAGTTTCTTTCCTTTCCACCAGCACAACTACCAGAAACGTGTGGTACTTGGACAATGGTGCATCTCATTATATGACAGAAGCATGGGATTTATTTAGTAGTCTAACGGATAAGGACTCAGGGGTCCAAGTATAAAGTGAAAGGATATAGAAGATTCTTGTTCCATCTTGAGTCAAGAGATTTGTTTGACACCCAGGATGTGCTTTATGTACCAGGACTAAAGAATAACTTTCTCTTAGTATCAATTATGGAGGACATGGGTTTTTCCATTACTTTTCAGAGAGGGAAGGTACTCA
>CBVK0102573175.1:0-15616 GCA_900067695.1 Picea abies | reverse complement strand
ACGCTTTCCCGGTAAAACTTATGTGGTGTGTGTTATTGATACTTCACTTTGTGCATTGTGGTTTTGATCATGGTTTAATTGCTTCCGCAATAATAATAGTAGAAGCGATTCTGTATTTAACAAGTGGCGGAAATTGTTAGATCAGGAGAATCGAAGGAATACATTAATTTGTATCGAAATTTCTACAACTTTTTCGGTTAGAGTTCTTTATTTGCAAAAGTTTTGATTAGAATTCATATCTCAATTGTTGGTTAGAGTTCCTTCATCGAAGTTCTTGTTAGTAATAGTTCATCTCAATTAGAGTTCCTATCAAAAAGAGTTCCATGAAACTTTCTTGACCAGGTAATTTGACCAATATGTAAGTTTGACCAAGTTCTTGCTACTATTACTTTGTTCAGAGTTCCTTTGTTTGTCATAGTTCTTCATCTATCAAAGTTCCTCTTATTTCTTTGCTAGTCAAAGTTTTTCATTTAACTTTTTAATTTTTTCTTTATATAAGTAAATTCCTCTTACATCTGGTTTTAGATAAACAATTTTTTTTTAAAAGGCAAGGATGATTTTAGGGGCTAAATTTCACTCATGGGCTAGTTTTCCAAGGTTTTTCCCAAAAAAAGATTCGCTATTCTAAAAATGATTCACCCAATTTCTATAGGATAGAATTATTTTACCTTAAAAATCGCCAAAAAAATATACAAACTATCTAAAATCCTTGGAAACTTGAATATTTTTACAAAAATATAACCAAACATTTTATAGTTGGCATTAAAGGATTAGTAAGATTCACCAAAATTTATACATTTTAAAATAAATTTCCATCCTTAAAATCATCCATATTAAAAGGATGTATGAAATTATCATAATTAACATAAACTTAATGTATATATAAACACACATTATATTAATTAACAATGAAAATGAGCACATATCATTCATCATCACATAAATCACATAAAAAAAGATACATATGTAAAATATTATACATTACAGTGACATATAATTTGATATATTACATTACATATGGAAAAAAATATAGAAATACAATAATTTCTTCAAATATTAAGATTCATTTAATAAAGTGAACTATAACACAAATAGTCATGTTTGATCAAGTCTGAATTTAATTAATGATTGGTAATATTTGAATTATTTATGGGAAAAAATATAAAAATACAATAGTTTCTTAAACATTAAATTCATTTAACAACGTGAACTATTACACAAATAATCATGTTTATCAAATCTGATTTTAATTAATGATCGATAATATTTAAATTATTTATTATTAAAATTTTGTAATGAAAATAATTGAAAATTTAATTTATAAACAATATTATACATCACAATGATATATAATTTCATATATTACATTATATATGGAAATACAATAATTTCGTCAAACATTAGGCTTCATTTAACAACGTGAACTATTACACAAATAGTCATCATAGTGACATATAATTTGATATATTACATTAGATATGGGAAAAAATATAGAAATACAATAGTTTCTTCAAACATTAGGATTCATTTAACATGAACTATTACACAAATAGTCATGTTTGATCAAGTCTGATTATAATTATTGATTGGTGATATTTGAATTATTTATCGTTGAAATTTTGTAATAAAAATATTTGAAAATTTAATTTATGAATTCTCAAATTTCGAGTGTTGAAAAATATTACTTTTAATGTTTATAAAAATAAAAAATGTTGATTTTAATAATTAGTCATATTTGAATTATTTATTACTAAATTTATTGCTGTAAAGATTGTTGAAATTATTATTTAAGATTTCCCATATTTGTGTAAAGAAGATAGTAGAAAATGTCAAGATGGTTTCTTGTAATGTTTACATAGATTACCAAGTTTGAGTTGTAGTTAATGATTATCATAATATGTATTATCAAGTTTTAGTTGTAGTTAATGATTGATTATAATTGAATTATTTATTGTTATTTTTATAGATTTTTGTAATGTTTATATAAATTATCAAGTTTGAGTTGTAGTTAATGATTGATTATAATTGAATTATTTATTGTTGAAATTGTTGTAAAAACAATTATTCAAATTTTAGTTTGAGATTGCTTGAATTTGTAAAAGAAGATTATTGAAAATCTCAAGTTCTCATGGCCCATTGTAATGTGTATATGGCATTTTGTTTTATTTCCTTATAACCAAGCATGAGAAACCTTGAGAGTGGTAAGCTTGAGCTTGAGCTAATCCTCAAGGATAAAATAATACTTAGAAACATCTTGTTTCATTGCTCCAATCTCCCCATAAGGAAAAAAAAAACATGTCATAAGCAGGATTTGAACCTAGGTGGGGAGGATAACAACTTCTCCTCTTAACCACCTGGGCAAGACCCAATTGAAAAAATGTTTGGAAACATATTGTCTCAGGCTTAATCACTGGAGCGGGAGTGTGACTGTTGGTACCTTGTCGGTTCCAATCAACCCATGAGGGGAAAATATGTCACAACTATGATTTAGAATTGGGAGGGGAGGATACGACTTCTCCCATTAAGCACCCAAGCAAGACCCAATTGATAGAAAAAAAAACATCCCACCCTTAAGCACTTAAGAGAGAGTGAGATTGTTGGCAACTTACTAGCCCCAATCCTTCTACAAGAGAAAAACATGTCATAAGCAAGATTCAAACATGGGTGGAGAGGATAACAACTTCTCCTTATAACCACTCAAACTAGACCCAAGTGACTCATTGTTAAACTTGTTGTAACGGATATGGTTGAAATTTTACTCTGAAATTGCTTTAAAAATTTGGTAATGAAGATTGTTTTAAATGTTCAGCTTGGATGGCCCCTTGTAATGTGTATATAAAATGGTGAATCCCACTTGTAGTTAATGGCTAACTATTGTTAATGGCTGTCTACATAAAATAATCACTTCATTAAGAGGAAATATGTTACGTCACGACCAAGAGTCGGGACGAATGAAAAGAGCCCGTAGAGACATTAAAAAGACAAAAATCATAGTAAAATAGATTGTCCATAAATCCGGTGAATCATCATTAAATTAATAAATAAAATAAAAGGAATAGAGAAAATGCGGAGGTACTTGTTCAACGGCTACGAGATCACGGACTCCTCCAATGCCGAAAAGCCTCAGCGGTTGCAAGACTCTGAGAATTATGCAATTTTCCGTGTGGCTCCTCGTGTGGGACTTCCCTGTAACTTATATGTCCCCCTGAACACCAACGCCAACGAAGAAGAATCAGCTGCAGTGACCGACGTCACTCAGCCACCGCAGGATCAGCTTAATATGCCACCTCAACAATTTTCCATTCCTCAAACTACCCATAACTACTCCCGGAATCTGCGAGATCAGGATCCACGTCCGCAACATCTCGACCCATCCTCGTCGTTTCGGCCACCTCAGCCACATCTCGGCCCAGTCAGGTCGTTTCAGCCACCTCAGCAGCCTATTCAACATCCTCAGTATATTCCTCAACAAGGACATTCGACGGCGGGTCCTTACGGGCAAGGTGGTCAGTTTCAGACTGCGTCGATCCGTGATCCCCACATCCAGGACAACCAATTTCAAATGCCACCTGTTTGGGAACAACCCTACCCATATGAGATGGGTATGCCAGATGCAATGCAACAACACGTGCCACCTGGATTCGACCAAGCTGGACAGGGTCCCGTCATCAATCCTTACTACCATGGATATTACAACCCCCATGGTGTTGTGCATGAACAACCATCTTCTTCTTTCCTAGCCCAGGGCACCCATGGCTTCACCCCCATGTATCATGGCCCTGCACATAATTCAACTCAACCGATCTACGATCACCTCCAAAACCCCCAAGGAGATTATAACATCCCTGGACAACAAGAGCACCAACACGTTGGACCCTCAGACCAAGCCCCCATAAATAAAAGATATGTCCCCAAATTTGTCAAGCGGGGTCGTCCACGAAAGAACCCCATAGTGCCACGAGAGAAGAAAGCCCTTCCACCCAAAGGCAAAGGAAAAGGCAAGGGCAAGGGCAATCCCCTAGACAATAATATTGAAAGCATTGAGGAAGGTATTCAAGGCCTTGAGATAGGTGAGGGGGTTAGTGCCCCTAATCCCTCTCAGGGATGGAACAATGCAACAAACTTTTGGGATAATTCTAGTTCCGAGCCTCAATTTGCTAAAACTAGGATTGCATTTGCATCTCCAGCTCGTACTAATGAAGTAGTAGATTATGGGTTGAGTGAGTCATTTAATAATATTTTTGATGAAGTAAGTTCAACTTCAAATTCAAGCCATCTTAGTTCCCCTGATGTCAATACTATCCCTAGTGAAACACCTGATTACAATAATATCTTTAACCAAATACAACCCTCACCTTCTCTAACCTATGCTATCCCTAATGAAACAAATGATTCAAGATCACCTTCTTACAATAATATCCTTAACCAAATACACCCCTCACCTTCTCTAACCTATGGTAATCCATCAGTTAATGAGAACGAGAATGAGAGTGAAACATATAATTCAAGGTCACCTTATTACAATAATATCCTTAACCAAATACAACCCTCACCTTCTTTAACCTATGGTAATCCATCAATAAATGAGAACGAGGATCACAGTGAAGATGATGGCTTAAATCATAACCCATTTGAAGACTAATGCTTATTTATATTACATTATTGTGTAACCCTCACCTTCTTTAACCTATGGTAATCCATCAATAAATGAGAACGAGGATCACAGTGAAGATGATGGCTTAAATCATAACCCATTTGAAGACTAATGCTTATTTATATTACATTATTGTGTACCCTCACCTTCTTTAACCTATGGTAATCCATCAATAAATGAGAACGAGGATCACAGTGAAGATGATGGCTTAAATCATAACCCATTTGAAGACTAATGCTTATTTATATTACATTATTGTGTATATTGATGGATATTATTGGGATACTTTTGATCTTTTCTTCATGTTTAAGAGATTTAGGTTTAAAAACTATATCTATAATAGTTTTATTTATAAATAATTATATGAAATTTTAAATTTATAATATATGTTAAAGGAAATATGCTAATAAGTGGTTTTAAGTAAGATTAACTTACATATAATGGGGTTTAAGTATGATTTTTTATATTTATTAGAGATTTTTAACATTTAATTAAGTTTTGATAAAGATATATTTAAATTAATTAAAACTTTTAAGTTTTGATAAAGATATATTTAAATTAATCAAAACTTTTAAGTATTGAATTAGGATTTATTAAATATATTTTTTTAAGTTTTTTTTTTTAGCTTGTAATTAAGATTTTGTTTTGGTTGGTTAAGATTTCATGACATAATTCATGTTTAGTTACCACAACATTTTGTTTTGGTTTTGTTTATTAGGGTTTGTTAACATGTATTAATGTTCTATTAGGATTTCTAAGATAATTTAGGTTTATAAATGTAAAATTAGGTTAATTGGGTTTCATTTAGTTAATTACAAAGTAATGATTGTTAATCCATATTTGGTTAGGGTTTATTAACTTCTAATAAAGGTTTGTCCTAGTTAATTAAGATTTCATAAAATCAAATTATGACTCAATTAGAGTTTGTGTGGGTTAAATAGAGTTTTAAATATATAATTAACATGTAATTTAGGATTTCTATGATCAATTAAAGTTTCTTAGCTTATATTAGGATTTATTTAGCCTTTAATTCGATTGTTTTAGGTTTTTAAACATACAATTGATGTTTAAAGCATATATAGATTGTGTTTGTTCCGTTGATTAGGTTTATTGCACCAAAATAGTTATTTTGTGGTGTTTTGGGTTAATTAGAATATATTAAGAAATAATTAAGTTTATGGGTTCATTTGAAAAATTAAGGTTTATTAGAGTAAAATTAGAACTTCTTTAAGTTAATATTGATATTTTAATATGTAATTAATATTAATTAGCTTTCACCCCCTGGGTGTAGAACAATAGGTGATGGATTGTATTGTAGTCGAGAGCTGAAATCTGGGAGTGTAGTGGTTGGATAGTTGAGGGGATAAATCATACATGTTTGTGTGACCTATTAAGAATTGCAATTTGTGGGTCTGTTACACTACGTGGCGTAAGTAGTTTAATGTAACATTATGTGACACATGTAGTTTTATGTTACATTACATGGCACAGGTAGCTTTATGTTACAACACAAAGAAGCAAGACGTCTAGAAATCTATCTAACAAATCATGTTTATAAATATAAGAGAAATTCAAAAATATGTGATTTAATTGTTTCAATTGAGAGATGGTGGAGCTGAATGGTATTTGAGAGGCAGAAATCAGGAATGTAGTCACTGACGGTGAGGAATAGTTGAGAATTGAAATATGGGGGTGTAGTGGTTGGATAGTTGAGGGGATAAATCATACATGTTTGTGTGACCTGCTAAGAATTGCAAGTTGTGGGTTTGTTACATTACGTGGTGCAAGTAGTTTTATGTAACATTATGTGGCACATATAGTTTTATGCTACATTACATGGCATATGTAGCTTTATGTTACAACACAAAGAAGCAAGACGTCTATAAATCTGTCTAACAAATCATGTTTATAAATTTAAAACACCTTATTTGAATTTAGTTTGATACGAGATCTATCAGAGTTCAAACTTGCCTAAATCGTCGACGTTGGATGCATGGATTAGACATTCGATAGAGTTACAGTTTCAAGCATCAAATTTTAGGTACATAAACTCTCTAGCTATATTTCTTAATGTGTATCTCACTTTCTATGTCTTTATATATTTAGTTGTATTTATTAATATGTATCTAGCACTCTATTTCTTTGTATTCAACTGTATTTGTTTTATGTATTTCTTTTTATCTTATGTATGGATAAATATATAAACTCTTCAACTATATTTCTTAATATATCATGCTTGTTATTTCTTTGTATTCAATTGTATTTCTTTTATGTATATTCTTATTGTTGTAAGGATAAAACCTCTACTCTCATGGGTGATATCAAATGAATAGTTTGGGTTCCTTAGAGGTAGGTTTATCCATGAAGCTATCAATTCAACACAAGAAGGGGTGCATTCGATTAAAACTACTGGTAAGGTTGTAGCTTCTTTGAAATTGAATCTGTTAAAAGATTATGACAAAGTATCATGGACATACTTAAAATTCCTTCTTCTTCATGTTGGGTTTGACCTTTCTTTGGTTAATTGGATCATGGGATGTGTTATGTCTTCTTCTTTCTCGATATGGATTAATGGTGCAGGCTCACCATTTTTAATCCCTCTAGAGTACTTCTACAAGGTTTCCCTCTCTCTCACCCGTGATTTCTCATTGCATAAGGGATTAGTCAAATTCTTATTAAATTCGGAGAATGCTACAAGATTCAGGGGATTTCGATAGGCCAAAATATTAACCTTACACACTTATTATTTGTGGATGATATGATTTTATTTTATTGTGGTAATGTGATAGAAGGAGAGAAGTTTAAATTGATTATAGAGACCTTTTGTAATGCTGCAGGAATGTTGATAAACTTGGAAAAATCTTCCATATACTTCCCCGATGACGTGGAGGGTACTAGACAACATACAATATATATATTTGGGTACTAGTCTCATACTCTCAATGAAGGATTCAAATGCTTAGGTTTCAACATCAATCCAAACAACTATGGTATTGCTTATTGTAAATGGTTGCTATACAAAGTGGAGAGCCAAATTCAGTTATGGTGTAATCGTTGGCTATCTCGTGGGGGTTTCCTTGATATAATCAGATTGCCTTCAATTACTTATGGAAGGGAAATGTCGAATATTTGGATTCACATCTTGTTTATTGGTCACATATTTCCTTCCCCAATGAATTTGGGGGATGGGGTTTAAGAAAATTATGGATTTTGAGAATGCCTTAGATGGAAAATCCTTATGGGTTTTGCTCACCTAAGATAGTTTATGAATAAAATTTTTGATAGCTAAATATATTTCTCCTAGGACTGTTTGGGATTGGATTCAATCCCCTAGCAAGTCAACTTATAACTCCTCTAATCAAGGGAGAGCACTCTCATGTGCTTTATCGATGTTTGGTAAACATTTGGCTTGACAGGTCTAATCTGGATCAATGGTTCATATTGGAAAGTATGCAATTGTAGGTTGCAACAATGATATCTTTGTGCATGATAATTTAGTTGTACATATACAGGAAAGAGGTATTTGTACTCTCAATAAAACTATGCAGGGGGACACCACATCAATTTGGCATCAGGGATGGTACTCAGTAACAAATTTAAACCATGAAAACTTATGGATTGTTTCTTGGAATCACTTTATTGCACATCTTAATTCTTCACACATAAGGATTGGGGATGGAGAGGATGAGCTGGTGTGGATTTTCAATCCTAATAGTGGACAATACACCATTGGGATGGGATATATTTCTCTTTTGGAGGTTGACCAGAATGACATTGCCTAGTGGTTTAAGAAGTACTGGAAGATCATGGCTCTCCTTAAGAGTATCTTTTTATTCTGTCCGATACTAAAAAAATGGATATTAACTTGGGATCGTATGCAAAAACAGGGTGTCTTGGGTTTTGGTATATGTGTTTTGTTTCATGATCCTACTGAAAACAATTTCCATTTATTTCTATAATGTAGTTTTACTAAACAAGTGTGGAAATGTGTGGAGATACAAACTAATTTCTTGGGTCTATGGGATCAATCAAATGTTGAAGATTGTTTCCAATCAAACTTTGATAAGCCAAAATTGAAAAAATATAGGGTTCTGTTGTTGGTAGTGACTTGGGGTATCTATATTCCTGAAACAAAAGACTCTTTGATGACAAGGTCTCCCCTCCATATCTAGTGGCAATTCGGGTTATGTCACATATCTCTTCTCATAAAGGGTCATCCATATCCACTAATCCAACATAAAAAAAATCAGATAAGAATGATGAGATTTCTTGTTTGACAATTATTTGTAGACATCCATACAAGGATAGAATTCTAGAAAATATTAGAGCTACAATGCAAGAGTATGGGTTGAATAGTTCCCATGTTTTACTAAATCGAAAAGATGTGGTGTTGTGCCAAATATTAAGAGGTTAGTATGAGGTTAGGTGATAATAACACAAAATTCTTTCATCAGCTCATGAACTTCCGTAAAAATGTGAATACGATATGGGAAGTCAGAGCTTCAAACAATTTTATTGTTCACTCTTTTAATGATAAAGCAAAGGAGGGGGTGTTCCATTTGGCACCACACCATATCTTTTCCATTTAGTAAAACATGGGAATTATCCAACACATACTCTTTAGTTATTTATGGAAGGGAACTATCGAATATTTGGCTTCACATCTTGTTTATTGGTCACAAATTTCCTTCCCTAAGGAATTTTGGGGATGGGGTTTAAATAAAATGATGGATTTCGAGAATGCCTCAGATGTAAAATTCTTATGGGTTTTCCTCACTCGAGATAGTTTATGGAGAAAAAATTTGATAGCTAAATATATTTCTCATGGGACTATTTGGGATTGGATTCAATCCCCTAACAAGTCAACTTCTAACTCTTCTAATCAATGGAGAGCACTCTCACGTGCTTTATCGATGCTTGGAAAACATTTGGCTTGGTGGATTTGATTTGGCTCAATGGTTCACAATGGAAAGGATGTAATTGAAGGTTGAAACAATGGTATCTTCATGCATGATGATTTAGTTGGAATATACAAGAAATAGGTATTCATACTCTCAATAAAATTGTGCAGGGGGACACCACATTAATCTAGCATCAAGGATGGTTCTCAACGACAGATTTAAACCTTGAAAACTTAAGGTTTGATGCATCCCAATTGGTCCAATCATCAATCATATTATCCCTTGGGGATTCTTTGACGGTGCCAGTTAGGAGGAAGGATAGGTTTGTGGTCTGAGTTTTACTTTATTCTTATTTGAAAATCATTATTATTATGGTAAGGATAACATTGGGGTTGGTTCCAACAACATGGGAGGAATTTCTACATTGTATGCACTTATGAAATTATCCGTAGCAAGGAATGTCCATAGACTTCAAGTGTTCGAGAACTCTCACCTGGTTATTCATTGGATGCAATATAAGGTGAAAATCTATAATTTGGGTATTGTTCAGATTGCTCAACAGTTGAAGGAGACCATTGGTCTATTCTACTCAATTTCATTCACTTATATTTATCGTGAATATAATGCACATGTAGAATCTCTTTTAAAGGAGGTACATTTACTTCAGCCCCAGTGTAACATCATTGAGGAATACATGGACAATGCCTTGATTTATCGACACAGTATTATATTCAATTAATATGTATGCATCATCTATAAACATGTCATGTTTTTCTAGTCATCATCTACATTATATTTGGCAGTATGGTGTTTAGTAGTTATGTATTCAGATCCCATTGTTTAAAGTATTCTTAAGGCCTTTCAACAAGAGAAGTTGTTTTGAATAATTCCAATAGTTTTTTGTATGCAGTCACTTTGCCTTTGGAGTGTACTTTCAATTTTGTATTGAAATAGAAAGTATGATTTTTTTTATGGGAAAAAAAACAGTGATTATAAAATTATAAATATAATATATTATATTATTTATTATAATATCCTAATTTAGTTGTAAATTCCCTATACCTGAGTTTTTAGACTAGCATAAGACATCCTCCTCTTCCTCTTGTAACCTAATATAGTTGAAGATTGATTTTCCAATACAATGATTCCATTCATCCACTTCGATGCCTACCAGTCCCAGGGCTTCCTCTGTTTTCTAACTCGACCTCCCTTTAGCTTGGGGAGATTGGGCTTTAGCATCCTCTAAAGAGAAAATGTTAGTCGAATGAAGGGCATGAATGAGGGGAGCCAAAATCATTTAATCAGTCTCTGCACCCATCCATGGGTCTTATCCCAGTCTAACATTTCCACCATTACCAATCCTCCACACGATCCACTGCACAACTAGAGGAAAATCTTGTACTAGTGCCTTCTAGACAATGGATCTCTTTGAGGACTTTCTTGGATGTAAACACCATTATTAAACTGACATGTTCTGCATACACTTGTATTTTATAAGTCTTCCCCACAATTTCTTATTGTGAGTTAGCCTCCATAAACTATGGGTAGATAAGAGAAAATAAAAATATTTTTAATTCCCCATCCTCTAATATTTTTGGGTGTTGCCACAAGAGTCCACTTTACCAGGGGAGTTCCTCTCGACCTACGTGATCCTAACCATAAGAACTAAAAACTGATCTTTTTAATTTTGGTTAGGATTCCTTATAAGAACTAAAAACTGATCTTTTTAATTTTGGTTAGGATTCCTTTTGGCACTATGGAAAATGAAGTCCAATAGACTGGAATACTCACCAACACAGACTTTATCATAACTAGCCTTCCTCATGTTGAGAGCAACCTATTAACCCAAAGTGACACTCGAGCCTCAAATTTCTTATACAACCACATCGAGTCTACGTATATATAATTATTTGGCTTGAGAAGAAACCTGAGGTACTTGAAACCAGACTCCAACTCCTTCCTAGGGTAAGGAAGAGGGTTTCCAATACATTGATTCACACTATCAGAAAAACAATGAGGAATTAAACATAATTTATCGATATTAATTTCCATACCAGTAGATTTACAATATAGATTCAACACTTCTTTTAAGGATGTAAGGTCCCTCAATGACCCTTTGGAGAAACATAACATGCCATCAACAAATATGAGATGTGAAATGGTGTCTTTTCCTAACACCTTAACACCCATGAGGAATCCTTTCTCCCTGGCATATTTAATCAATTTACTCAATTCTTTAGTCACTATTAGAAACCTAAATGGGGAAAACATACATCCTTGTTTGAGTCCAAACGAAGCTCAAAATAAACTAGAGGGAGCTTCATTGATGAGAACCACAAAGGAAACCGACTGTATACACCCTATGATCCAATTAACGATAAATAAACCCATTCACACTTTTAGCAACACTAACTGGAGAAAGCTCCAACTTACTCTATCATAGGCTTTTGAAAAATCCAGTTTGGGGATAGCCACAACTTGATTGATCTATTTGACTGAATGACGGGCTTCTTGGGTGATTGTCATAGCATCATGAATTTGTCTACGTTAAAGGAAACCAAATTGTTCTTTAGAAATAAACTCACTTAAAATAGGCTTTAGTCTCCTGACTATGATTTTGGCCATAATCTTATATATCGCGTTGCAACAAGAGAATGATTGATAATCCCTAAAGGATACTCCCTTTTTTTAGGGATTTCACGATGCTAGGTAGACTTGAATGATCCCAAAAATTTCCCAGTCCTTTGAGATTCGCTTACTACCTTTAAAATATCTTCTTTCAACAAATCATAAAACCCAAGAAAAAATTCCACATTGAGACCATCGAGCCCTAGGATCTTACCTTTTTGCATAGAATAAAGAGCAGCTTGAATTTCAAGCTCCAAGACCTCTTCTACCAAATAATGATTCATATATTCCGTAAAAATTGGAGGAAATTTAGCAATCACCTTTAGAATCTCTTGTATGGGAAAACCATTGGGTTCATGAAAGAGAGAATTGAAATGGCACACCCCCTCCTTTTCTTTGTCCTTGAAAGAGAGAACAATAAATCCGTTTGAATCTCTGAATTCCCATATTGTATTCACATTTTTACGGAAGTTCACAAACCGATGAAAGAATTTTGTGTTATTATCACCTTCTTTTATCCATATTGCTCTTCTCTTAAGCCACCAAATTTGCTCCTCTTTTCTTGTATCGAGTGTCAAAATGATTCATATGCATGTAACTGAGCAAGTTAAGTTGAACAAAAAGGGAACCTGTAGTGTTGTCTTCATAAAATTGAGAAATCTTATACCCATCCTCTTTCAATTGAGCTTGTGTCCAAGTTTCCTTGTAATATTTTAGCCATTTCTTTGAAACCACCTTGAGTCTAGCTAAATTGTCCATGAATTCATGGAAAATACTGTGTTCTTTATCATTATTATATATTCTCACACACATTATATGCATTTCAAATGTTTTCATAACAAAAAAAAATGCAATTAGTTTACATATATATATAGGCATAGGCATAATCAGGAAGAAAATTTCCGCCCAATTGTAGGGATTCAATGTAGATGCCAAGTATATTCAAAGAAAAGAGGCCACCAAGGAGAAGGAATCAAGTGACATCTTTCAACTCACTCAATCTAATCCAATTTCTCTTACGATTAGCCAATTCAGTCACTACAAATCAGTCTAGGTTACTCATACAATGATTAATTAGTCATGTAATTCCCATCTACTATACTACACAACACAAGGAAAATATTTCATTTCTCTACTCAATGGTCCCTCAAGATTATTCCTCCCTTATAGTGCTCTCTAGTGTAGGTAGAAAGACTCCATTCATTGGATTAGCTTCATTTTATAGCTATCTTATGACATGCTATGGTAGCCTTCTTTTTTTAGCAAGAACTCTCATTTTTTCTCTTTTTCCTTCTTCCCAAAATTGGCTTCCTTCTCCCCTTCTTGTTGCATGAGTGAAATATGGAAATAGACATCTAATTCAACTCTTCCTAATGCCAATAATGTATGGGAGATAACTTGCTAGATTTAGAAAATGATGACTTAGATTGAGAAATTTGTTTCCTCCACTCCTCTTGACCTTTTTTAAATTTACAAATCATATTTTGAAATGTGTGAAGGTTTAAGGTAGCATAAGGTAGGATTTTTTAGGAATAAATCCCCTTTAGGCCCCCTCACCTTTCCCCTATTGTGGTATCATATCCCCTTTAAGCGCTCATTCTCTATCAGCCTTGGTCATTTTAATATGCAATTCATTTCAATACTTATCTGCATGAATATGTATATGTTCCATATGGATTCCACAGATAGAACCCAACTCAGTGTTTTCTCAAACACACACAATGCATTCATGATCCTAGCTAGTATGTAACATAAATCTCTTACACAAGATTCATTCAAGTCTCCTCTTCCTTACAATCACTCACCCTCTAAGCTTAGACAACCCCTTCTCTGCTACACAGTCCCTCAGGAAATCTATCATTCACCAAGGATTCATCGCATAGGAAAGGTAAAGATACTTATAAATACTTACAACCAAGGCATCCATTGGCTTACTCAAACATATCATAGTATATCTCAATTGCAATCAAGACATATCATAGGGTTCCAATGCCATTATAATGGAATTATTTCCATTCTTTTCATATTTAGTAACCATCATTTGTCCTTGTTAGATAGATCCATCATCTCACCCATATATATGCATACAATTACCATGAGATATCATCATTAATAATTTCAATCATAAATATTTTGTTTCAAACCCGTTTCATACAAAAATCAGATTTCACAATTATGGGATTACTTTCATAATATTTGACTCTTGCATGTGGTAGCACACAATATTCATTATGAACTTACACTTGTTTCCATATACAATACCATCCACTTGAAACCTAAAATTTCAATCCACCAAACAAATGTAAGTATTCAAGCATATAATTCTTTCATTGCAACATTTACAACAACCCAAAACTCATTTCAAATATAACATACAAATTTCATGAATACAGGATAAAGATTCTAACCATCTTGATTATACAAACCAATCTACCCACATACTACACTGATATGTCCAGTTGCAATACACCATAATGATTAATCCACTGAGTGGATCTCAAGATATTTTTTGAGATTATATGAGAGTGTGTGTTTGGATGTTACTATTTTTCACTCTATTGCATATGATGCAAACATTTAATTACCTAATAGTTCCCACTTTTAGAATTTGGCAAATAGGATTGTGTTATGAAACTATTTGTTGAGTATGATACAACATGAATCTCTAGGGAACAAATGCTATGATTGGCTAAAGCCAAAAAATATTAGTGTTACTTATCATCTGTTGGGTTGTTATATTCTTTGCAGTTAAAGTCTAGTTGAGGTGGAACGACATCAGATCGAAGTCGAGGTGGATCGACAACAAGTTGAAGGTCGAGGGATTCAATCGAGTAAAGGTCCGATTGAAGACATCGATGGAAAGTCAACTGACAAGAGGTTGAAGTGTGGGTGTGAGACGACCAGATAGAGACCAAATGAAGGTTGATTGGTAGTCGACTGGTAAACTGACTTGGAGTCGACTGTAATAGAATCCCAAGATTTGTATCCAATGATATGCATGGATCTGTAACTATTTTTGGGTGCCAATATTTAGGGTTTTTCATGTTGTAAAGACTATAAAGAGGCACTTTGTAAGGCCGTAAAGTCTAATGAAAATATGCTAATGCATGTGTAAATCGTAGGTTGTTGGTCATGCATATGTAATCTAAATTGGCTACAAGGTTTTTCTCGTGCAGACAAGAGGGTATGATGTCGAATGTGTTCTAGGTGTGGAACAAGGTTAGAAATGTAAACTTTTATTCTAATTGAATAATACAACATGAGAGCATAACCCTCAAAGGAATGTTGGTTTTCCCGGTTAAGGGTTTCCGGGGTAAAATCTCAGTGTACTGTGTGATTGCATGTGTCATTTGCATTCTTGATTAAATTATTCTTCTCTTCTACTAGGATTAGTGTGGAAGTGTCTTTCATTTCCTGACATGTGGTATCAGAG
>CBVK0102573144.1:0-12677 GCA_900067695.1 Picea abies | reverse complement strand
GCCATTAGTTAATTAGAGTGTTTCCAAGTTGAAGCTAAAGTGGGACTTCTACCTAAGCATGAAAAACTTTGCCCACGCACGCTCTACCTTGGTTGGCATGTTCAATTAGTTATTATTTTACAAGTCCCTCAATTTTTTGTGAGAAAAATTTCATTGCTCTCGGGATCCCTGGGCGAGCATATGGAAGGTTTATGATTGGCTTTTTATCTTTTGTCAGCTACAAGCCTCTGGGCCTTCAGCCCCTTCTACATTAATAGCATATGCATGTATATGTCACTCTATAGGTCTTGAAACCTATAGAAATTTATCATAACAATTTAACACCATGTATGGCTATACTTCAACCAAGTCATGAATAAATAATACTCAACAACCTTTAAAGCACAAGCATATAATATCAAATCTAGGCAGCATGCAACCAAGCAATATCATATATATATTTGACTTCAAACAGTGTTGTGCACATAACCATCAACCAATTCGAGAAAAATACCACTTCTATATACCAAGCAAAACATAATAGCCAACATGCCTACTTCTATTTCCAGCATATGTAACATTTATATCATGCATGCTAAACCAAAATCTAATCTCGTGCACACACACACACACACACACACACATATATATAATTGAAACATGTTGTGTATGTATTACCAATCTACTTGCACTTTAATACACAGACTTGAAAGGTTTCTTTCTTTTAACCAATCAGAAAGAAGGAAATCCAACTACTCTGTGTGAGTCAAACCATTACCATATTAGCCAAACATATGCGTTTGCACAAGGGCTTCATTTCTTCACATAGATAAGCAATATGATAACTAACCAACATCCACTATCGAGTCATTCAACCTTTACCATTCTAGAACTGCCATAAACAAGCATCCCACATTGAAAACCAATTTAGTCATGGCCCTCAACATTGTTATCAACAGCAAAGTCCCGCCACAATTGTGCACACAAGGTTATACAATATCGAATGCAACATCAATGCTATCGATTGTTGGGTAAAAACCATTTAATCATAGCCATTGAACTCATGCACGGGTCAAAATCAATTTGTTTAGAGTGTTGCCAGCAAGGTTTAAATTTTGGGTTTCAAAGTATGCAAAGGGAATTCAAAATGAAAACAAAAAAGCCATCAGACTTTAGTATTATTCCACACAATAGTCCAAAAGGGTAACGAATTTGACTCGAAGGCATGCATTTGCATTTGAATAGGAACATGGCTAAAACAAGGATTTGGAGTGTGTGCTTCATGGCCTACCCACTTATATACAACCCATGAATAGTAGAGATAGCGGTGTACTCATGCGCTCATAACCATAATTGACATTACAAGACATCAAGCATAGCTTAGCCTCTACATGCCAAATCTTTTGCAAAACAATAACACACAAAGCATACATGAAAATGGCCTCATACCCAAAAAACAAAGGAAATGACTTGGTAACTAAGGGTTGGGAATGCACAGAAATCACCCTAGCTGCGAATCACATAATACCATGAACACACACATAATGGAAATCAAATGTAGGTCATTCCATGTTCAAAGCTTACCTTGTTCTAAATGCTTGAGTTTGGTGTCAAATCTATAGTGGGTTCGACCTCCACTAGCAGGTTGAGACAATATGCATACACCCAAGTCGAAATGCCTTCAACACCGGTCGCACACACCCATGCAAGCTTTGGGTTATTCAACAAATTTCAACCCTCACTCACAAAAGTAACAAACACATGCAATGAGCAGAGGATGGCCAAAATCAACCAAACAAACAAAGCTTCCAAACAACCATTGAGAGGAATGCATAGGGTGCCTTCAAATATTATCCAAAACCATGTAAATATGCTAGGGAACTCTCAACCTCAAAATTCCATTACCAAACTAACCAAGCTCAAGCAAAGCTCCAAAGGACAAAGTTGAAAAGACCAGCTGAGTTAGGGTAAGTTCCATTGGAACAAGGAGCTTGAACTCCACAATATCAAATTGAATTTGAGGGCTATGAGAACTAGATTCGTTAAGCATGCACAAACACCATTCAAAGAATGGTGTTAATACATGGTACCTTGAAGACCAATAGCGCCAATCACTAAGTGTTAAGTGCATTTACAATCTCAATGAGATCTCATTGCAAGTCTATAAGTCACCTCACAAACATTTTCCAAGTCTATAGTTGACATGGGTTGGACACTTGGTTAATTATTGAGGCCGGGTCAAGACCTTAGGTCTTGATCCCCAGCCATTTCATATGTATATGCTTGTAATCATATAAGCCTTGAGTTTAGAAGCTTTTCACCATAGCTCTAGCATTGAACTCTTATGCATACACATACCATTTCATTAAATCAAACTAACCATTTGTTTGTAGGTACCCACTATCCCCATGTAAGCAAAGATGAAGGCCAACAAACCATTACAAACCAATAAACCATCTTCGACACAACCATGCAATATTATTGTTGCTCATGCATTAATGCTTAAAATCTATTTGTGGGTGCCTTGTATCAAATCAAGGCAAAGTTACAACCGTACATAATCACCATGAACAACCATAGCATTATCATCAACATGAAATCATAATAACCATAATCACCATGTGAGAAGCAAAGATAGACCAAAGTAAACATGAACACATCATCATAATAAACAAGACTGCCATAACCGAATACATACTTATCACTCTGGTGCACACTAGCTAGTGGGCGCATTAGTAACCTATCTAGGAAATAATTGGCCAGACAATTTTACCAATGGTGAAGTCAAGCGATTCAGGTAGTTGTCCCTTTTATTTAGGATTAGGTTTAGGAACTTGTCGAAAAAAATTGCAATCATATATATGTTGACCAAAAAATGGGTCAATAGGTTCCTTCCATGAATAATTTGGAATGATGATTTTTCTGTAGCTTTGTTCACACTATAGTTATAGGAGAATTCAGATTGCAACAAAGCCAAATCCCACTATGTCGGGTGCTCTCCAACAACACTCGGCAACCAACTCCGTAAACTTCTAATTACCACCTCAATTTTCCCATCGATTTGCATATGATAGAAAGAACTATATTGCAATTTCTTGTCCAATGTATGCCATAATGTCCACCAAAAATGACTCAGAAAATGAGTATCTCTGTCGCTTCTACTTGTTTTGGGCACTCCATGCAAACACATAACTTCCTTGAAAAGTAGTCCAACCTCATATCTTTTTGCAAGGAATACAGCAATGTTTTTGTGACAGGGGAGCGCGGGAGCGAGGAGACGCACAAGGGGGACATGTAGAAGCACCCCTAAATTTTAGGGAAATGGGGGATGAGTGGAAGCACCCCTAAATTGTAGAGAAATGGGGGACAAGGGGACGTCGAGGTCCCCATCTCTAAAAATATAAAAATAAAAATAATAATTATAAAATCTCAACAGTAACAATTCATCCCATGCAAATTCATCACTGTGTGCAATGTAAATACTAAATAGTAAACGGAAAAATACTAATAGTACTAAATTAAAAGATATAAACATGATTCAAATTCAGTAATGAAATACATTGATTCATAAATCATAAATGAAACAGAAATAGTAAAATATTGATACATTGATTTAAATTCATCATTGATCATTTATCATTATAGAATCTACTTCGTACTAAGCAAAATAGTAGATACTAAAGTCTGAAATAGTAAATTGAAATTACTCAAACTCAAAAATAGTAAAGAGTGACCAGTCAAAGACTCAGTCTGAGGTCATCAGTATGTAGAGTCAAAACTCAAAAGTTAGAACAGAAAATTAACAATGGACAATGAACATTGAAAATAAAATTAGCATCAAGGAGTCAATCTCATTGACTGGTCCTCTACATCCATCCGCTACAAAAAGTCATCAGGACCATCCATGGGAATGTCACTGTCTGAGTCAAAGTCACTCTCATGAGTAACCAATGGCACACCAACCAAACCCCTAGCATAGGGGTCCTCATCTCTAAAATTATAAAAATAAAAATAATAATGATAAAATCCCAACAATAACAATTCATCCCATTCAAATTCATCATTGTGCAATCTAGTGGAAGCGTTATAATATGCAAATCTAAAATCCTGAAAATTATTAAGTCTGCTAAACTTTGAATGGGATATGAAACTCTACTTTCTCCATGTGAAGTCCGATGAGGTTGGAACCACTCTCAAACATCCTAAAACAATTAATGGTAACGTTAAAAATTTAAGTGGCATTCTCCTTATCTTACCTTTTCTGTCCTTTTACTTTAAGAATTTAATATTACCATCAATTACCAAGGTCACAAACTCCTCAAAGCCATATCCCCTATCTTTGTTCTATCTTAAAGGGTTGTTGGACAAAAATTTTTGGGGGGGCGGGGGGTGGCAAATGCCCCCTTTCGAGGAAACACATCCCCCACACTGGGAAAATGTTTCCCCATGTGTTTCCCCAAAAGAGGGAACATGGGGAAACGTCCCCCACTCCGAGAGCACGGGAAACGTGGGGGGCACACCCCCCACCTTGGGGGACACATCCCCGTGGAACACTAGAAAAAGTGGATCATTTTTTAAATCCTATCGACAAAAACAACAAAAATTGAAACACTATGTCTCAATGTTTGAGGCAATCCCAACAAAAAGTGCACAGGAATGCCCTCCCAAGGTTTATTTGGCATTGGTAATGGAAATAACAATTTAATATTTTGTGAACCCTCTTTTGTACTTTATCATATTCAGCAAGTGAACACATACTTGCCCACCTCTCTATGCATGTGGCCAAAAGAATAACTCTTCAACCATACTCAACGGCTTAATCATATTCAGAAAGTGAACACATACTTGTCCACCTCTCTATGCATGTGGCCAAAAGAATAACTCTTCAACCATACTCAAGGGCCTATCTTATTCAAAATGCTCACCAAGTCCTCCAGCATGTAATTCAAAAACCAACTTTTCTCTCATAGATCCTGCAAAAGAACGTATAGCTACATGCCACAAAAAAGGTATCCATCCAAATATCAAATAATATTTGAAAAAAATTTCAAATTCATCCACAGGATTTCTAATATACTCAATAACTTTGCCAAAGAAGTCATCAGTCTCAATGCCTTCTTCAAGGACTCAAATCCAACAGCATCATTCTTCGTTGTCACAAGCAAGTGACATCTCCTACTCAAGGCATCAACAACTTCAATCGACTTCTCACTCTTGTGTTGACTACAAAGGAGTAACTCTGCAAATATGATGCCCACTTGGCATGCTTATGAGACAAAGTTGCTTAGGAATTTACATATTTAAGAGCTTGATGATCAGTTGGCAAAATAAATTCCTTATGTAAAAGGTAGTGTCTTGAATGCTATAAATCCTATACAATGGCATAAAGTTACAGGCCATAAGAAGAATACTTCTTCGCTTCATTTAGCTTTTCACTTAAGAATGAAACGAGTTTTCCCTCTTGAAGCATCACATTCAACACAAATATATTGGAATTATACAAAGGTTATAAAGTAAGGGGATGAAAGCATAAAAAGTTGAAGTTTGTCAATTGTTTCATTTAGTGTTACCAATAATCCCTACATGAACACACCCCTCCTTTGAAATGATGGAATCGAATGGCATCCCTTAAAATAATTTCTCGTCCAACAATCTTAGACACAAACTTCATGGCAGTATGGCAGTCTCCACATACACGAAGATTCTTGACAATTCTGATTGGTGCTCCAAGAGGTGCATTGATAAGACCAAACGCAAGAGCAAGTTTCTCACTATGGTGGCGAAGAAGGTGTTCTTTTTGCTCCTCAACCACATCAAGAAGCACAAAGCTAGTATCAGGTACATAACCTTCCTTCTTCATTTGTTCAGTTAGCTTTTCCAACATTGCATAAATCTCTCCAGTTTGTGGATGTGATCCATCTTCTGCTGTAAACATATGTACACTGTTCTTGACTTCAATCCAGCTGCAACCTGGCTTCTTTTTAACAAGCTTACCACTCATTATTTTTCTGACCTCTGCTACATCTTCCCACTTACCATTTGAAGCATAAATATTTGAAAGCAACACATAAGGTGCAGCATTGTCTGGTTCCAACTCAAAATGGCGTTCTGCTGCTAGTTTTGCTAGCTTTAGATTACCATGGATTCTGCAAGCACCAAGCACAGATCCCCACATAAAAGCATCAGGTTCAAACGGCATGTTGTCAATAAAATCCTCCACCTTATCTAAGAGCCCTGCACGGCCAAAAAGATCAATCATGCAGGTATAGTGGTCCACTGTTGGGGTGATGGAATGATCTTGGCTCATGGAATCAAAATAATAGCGGGCTTCATCCACTAGACCAGCATGGCTACATGCAGTTAGAACACCAACAAACGTGATGTTGTCTGGCTTCATACCAACGAGCAGCATTTGTTCAAATATTTGGAGAGCTTCCTCCCCACATCCATTCTGTGCATATCCAATGATCATTGAAGTCCATGAAACTGCATTTCTATCAAGGATGTTGTCAAAAACACGGCGTGCATCATCTATGCTCCCACATTTGGCATACATGTCAAGAAGGGCACTCCCTGCAAAGACGTTTGACTCAAATCCCGTTTGAATGTTGTGAGCATGTATTTGCTTGCCCATGCCCAGAGTTGCTACCGAGGCACAAGCACTGAGTAAGCTGGCAAGCGTGCACTGGGTGGGCTTTAGGCCTAGACATCTCATCTCTGAAAAGAGTTTTAAAGCTCCATCGCCCTTGCCATGGCGTGAGTTGCCTGCAATCAATGAATTCCATGAGACCACATCTCGTTCTGGCATTTTGTCAAAAACTTTGACAGCGTCCTCTAGACACCCACATTTGGCGTACATGTCGATAAGAGCATTCCCTAAAATAATGTTTGAATCAAATTCATCTCTAATGATGTGGATATGGATCTGTTTGCCTTTTTCAAGTTCAGACAGACTGGCACATGCACTAAGAGTGCTTGCAAAAGTGAAAGGTGTTGGCTTCATGCCTGCCTGTTGCATTTGCAAAAAGAAACTTAAGGCCTCTTTAGAATGCCCATACCGTGCACATCCAGCTATCATTACATTCCATGAAATACCATCTCGCTCAAGCATCTCATCAAACACCTGCTGCGCATCATCCATGAACCCACATTTAACATACATGTCAAGAAGAGCATTGCTCACATAGACATCTGAATCAAATCCAGTTCTAATTAAGTGTGTATGGACTTTCTTACCGTCTGGCAAAGCTGCCAAGCTTGCACAAGCACTGAGAACGCTGGCATAAGTAACCTGATCCGATTCAACGCCTGCCCCTTGCATTTCGCAGAACAGGTCCAGAGCCTCCCTACCATGACCATTCTGAACATATCCCGCAACTATAGTTGTCCATGAAACAGGCCCTCGTTCAGGCATTTTGTCAAACAGTTTGCGGGCTTCATCTAGATTCCCACACTTGGCATATCCAGCAATCATAGTATTCCATGAACATGAATCCCTTTTAGGCATTTTATCAAACAGTTCGCGTGCAGTAGCCAAACTCCTACACTTAACATATAAATCAACCAGACGATTGCTGAGAAACACGCCCGGCTGGAACTCCGATTGAATCATATGGGTATGAATCTTCTTGCCCTCTTCCAAAGCTTTCATCTTGATGCAGGCCTTCAAGAGGTTGCCATAGGTGGTGGGATCGATACGCATGCCACGCTGCCGAAAAATGGGTAATAGGTTAACGGCCTCCTTCAGTCGGCTTTCTTTACATAAAACTTCAAGCGCCTCCTTCAATCGCCCGCCTCCGCGGATGGGTTTCTTGTGATCCTCCATATCCCAACAACTGCAAAACCTTGTGAAAATATTCAGGTTATGATTCATTGAATTGGTCTGGTTTGTGAGGACTGTGCAGGCCGACACCCTCAGAAGAGGAACGATTCTCAAATTATCGGGCAACGTCTTCATTTTTTAGCATATTATCATCGATGCATATCAGTTGAAGAATCAAATTTGAAAAATACAAAGTGCACTCCATCCATGACATTCACAGCTCTCCTCCATGAGCAAAATATTGATTAAACTCAAGATAGCTCCTGGCACTCTCTTGTGCAATCCATCATGAATGATATTCCACTGACAAATCTCTCTTGTGCAATTCATCATGAATGATATTCCACTGATAAATCTTTCATCGAGCTTCGAAGCACTCCCATCGATGTATCTTTGATCATTATGCTCCCGACTTGTTCTAAAGTACAGAGATTAGCCTTGGCATTGGCTTGCGTGGGGCGCGTTGGGAATGTCCACATGAGAAAATTGGTTAGTTTTGTTTAGGTAAATAATGGTGGCATAGGAACACATGCAAGTTGATTGGTAAATATTGGTAAATATATGGTGAAAAATGATACTTAATATAACTAAATGTATAGATAATGAATAGTGTAAGAAAAGAATAATATTTGTAAAAAATAAGGTATATAATAAAGAAAAATAGTATTATTGTTTTTGCTATAGCAAAAACAATTAATATAAAATTTTGCAAATTTGTAATTTTCAATATTGTAATGGTCCTAGTTTAAATGTTTGAAATGAATGTTTTTTTGGGATATTTGTTCGAAATTGGCATGAAATTGTTAGATCCATAGTATTGAATGATTATTTTTGTATAATTTGAGTGCTTCGGGGGTTTCAACATGTTAAATTTATTTCTACATTTAGAAATAGATTTTAAACAACAAAAAATAGTGATTTCACCGGATTCGGGCCAAAAATGTGTTGATACTTTTGTTTTTTGCTTTGACGATTTGTCCGCACTTAGACACAAGTATATCCCCGCACATACATGTATGTATGTTAGTGGTCCATACACAAGTAACAAAAAAAATTCATTATTTATTAAGTAATTAATTATTTAATATTATATATTATTTAGTTATTAATAATGTGTAATATGCAATGTGCAATTTATTAACTAATTAATTATTTAATATCATTTATTAATTATTTAATATTACAATGTGTCGCCTATGTGGAGAGACTTATGCTTTGATGATTTGTCTAGAATTCCACATAGGTATATTTACACACAGATATAAGCTTCAATGCTTTGCTCCTTATGTGTTTTGTCTGCACCTTGCACATGTGTATCCCCGCACACACGTATGTTAGTTGGTATTAAAATCGTTTTATATATTGTATAATAGATATATATGCATTAATTAATTATTAATTATTTAATATTGCAGTTATAATATCATCTTATATATCAGGTACATGTAGTTATAATATCTCTGCATAGCTATGGTTCTGTACTTGTATTTTTGCATAGGTATATTCCTGCATAGCTATGATTATGTACCCGTACATCCCCGCACAATTGTGGTCCGTACATCGGAACTTTGGGACACATGCATGCACCTGTTCTACACAATTAATGCACTCGTTCCAACCATGTGCTACAGTTGTATAATTAAATTGCTTATTAAATGTTCGTTGTCGACCCGACAATAAGATGTTGTTTTGCAGGACCAATCAGAATCTAGGAAACAAAATTGAATCTCTTGCAACAAAGTTAAACTATGGAAAAAAAAAAATTGTCAACGTAAAATCAATTGCTCTAGTCCCAAGTGCAGTAGGGCCACACAGTTATATCCCTGCACCTCTACAAAGGTATATCCCTCACATGTATATCCCCACAGAGGTATTGTTGGTGTAAAAATGATTTAATTAATAATTATTTATTAATGAGGAATGTGCAATAGGCAATATGCAATTTATTAAATAATTAATTATTTAATATTAAATAATATTGCAATGTGTTATTGCTTATGTGCAGAGACTTTTGCTTTGATGATTTGTCCACACATGCTCAAATATATCCCCGCAATGCAAATAATTAATGTGCAATTTATTAAATTATTAATTATTTGATATTAACTATTAATTATTTAATATTACAATATGTTGCTTATGTGCGGAGACTTTTGCTTTGATGATTTGTCCACAACACCGCACATGTATAAGATGCAATGTGTTGCTTCTTATGTGCTTTGTCCACACCTACGCACATGTATGTTAGTTGGTATTAAAATCGCTTTGTATAATAGATATATATGCATTAATTAATTATTAATTATTTAATATTGTCGTGATAATATCATCTTATATACCAGGTACATGCAGTTATAATATCCCCGCACATCTATGGTTTTGTACTCGTACTTTTGCACAGGTATATACCTGCATAGCTATAGCTTCGTACTCGTACATCCCCGCATAGTTGACAGTTGTGGTTCGTACATCAAAACTTTGGGACACATACATGCACCTGTTCTGCATAATTAATACACTCATTCCAGCCATGCACTACATATCCATAATTAAATTGCTTATTAAATGTTCATCATCAACCGGACAATAAGATGTTGTTTTGAAGTACCAGTCAAAAGCGAGCAAACAAAATTGAATCGCTTGCAACAAAGTTAAACTATGGGAAAAAGTGAAAAAAAAAAAATTGGTCAACGCAAAAACTAATTGGCGATCAATGCAAAATCGATTGGTATAGTCCCAAGCGCAACTAATATTAAATAATTAATTATTTAATAAAGAATAAATAGTTATTAATAATGTGGAATATGCAATGTACACTTTATTAAATAATTAATTATTTAATATTAATTATTAATTATTTAATATTAATTATTAATTATTAATTATTTAATATTGCAACATATTGCCTAGTGTAGAGACTTTTGCTTTGGCGATATGTCCACAACTCCGCACAGATATAAGTTGCAATGCGTTGTTTCTTATGTGCTTTGTCCGCACCCCCACACAAGTATATCCGCACACATGTATATCCTCGCACAAGTATGTTAGTTGGTGTTAAAATCGATTTATATATTGTATAATAGATATATATGCAATAATTAATTATTAATTATTTAATATTACAGTTATAATATCATGTACATGCAGTTATAATATCCTCGCACAATTATGGTTCCATACCCGTACTTTTGCATAAGTATATCCCCGCACAGCTATGCTTCTGTACTTGTACTTTTGCATAGGTATATCCCCACACAATTATGGTTCCATACCCGTACATCCCCGCACAGTTGTGGTTCGTACATTGGAACTTTGGGACACATAAATGCACATGTTATGCATAATTAATGCACTCGTTCCAATCATGCGTTGCAACTATATAATTAAATGTTGTAGTCTAAATGTTCTACGTTTTGGCCTTCTTCCAGGGATATTTGCCCGAAATCTGACCATAAATTGTTTTATATGTGGTTAAGTCTGAGTAATCTGAGTGCTCCAAGGGTTTTTCAACACACGGAATCCATTTCTACATTCAAAAATGCAATTTAAACAAAAGAAAATTGTGATTTCGTGAAAATTTATGTCGTTGGATTCCGACAAAAATGGCATAAACGTAGAACAGTTAGACAACGTCTAATTAAATTACTTATTAATTGTTCATTGTCGGCCTGGCAATAAGATGTTGTTTTGAAGGGCCAATCAGAAGCTACAAAAAAAATTGAATCACTTGCAACAAAGTTAAACTATGGAAAAAGGTGATAAACTTTTGGTCAACACAAAATCGGTTGATATAGTCCTAGGTGCAACCGAGACTAATAATATTCACTTTGATAGCAATTAATGTGTATACTTTAAGATATATATTTTTAAGTATGTTGAGATTAGATGGTATATATCTTAACATATATAATATTAATTGTTTTATTGCAAGGTGCATATTGTGAGTTGTTTTATTGAGCCTTAAACTGTAACTAAGGCGGCAGCTTCAATTTTGGGAAAACATTATGTATCAGGTTGTAAGAAATAACCGTTGCTTACATCGAGAATATATTGTCGGATTTGAAGACATTAATAAACTAGTTAATGTGTTTTGAGCATTGAGTGTATGTCAGTGGCGATAGTTCCAATTTTGGGTAAATGTTATGCACTCAACAATGAAGTAATAAATGATGTATATGTTAGGTATTTTTCTCAAGGTAAACTGGGAAACTCTTAGGACTTTCCCGCATTCACAAATGGTGTCTAGTGTAAACATATCGAAAATGATTATGACCCCTGGCCCAGTAGGAATATGAGTGAGGTATGAAACAAATGCAATAACATCGAGGAATCAACCCCTACACCTCTTGCATGAAGCTAAAAGCACTCAACCACTCAAGTTACCCCCTCACATTATATGTGTTCGAATATATATTGTTGGATATGAAGATACTTCAGATCCAACAATATATATCTCAATGTATACAATGGGCATTGTTTTTGACATATATTCCAACGTATATAGTGTTTATTACTTTGATACTCTAATTCGACTATATATATCCCAACATCTGCAATATTTGTTACTTTGTTGTTGGGTGCCAACTCATTTGTCGGTGGTTCCAACTCTAAGCATAGCTCAACGTGAACATGCCATGCTAAATTATATGGGATATGCCAGGGAGATTAGCCCATTGTCTTTGGAAGCATTGGTTTCCCCCAATCCCCTCTAATCGTTTTGGTAATGAGACTTGCAGCCAATTGAACAATGCTCCAACGTCCTTTTTTCATCCACTTTTATGTCCTTTATGTGTCCATTTTTGCATCTCATTTTAATATTATGCATCTACGCAACACCATGCATCTCTTTCTAGAGATTACATCTATTGTGTGTGTG
>CBVK0102573097.1:0-13686 GCA_900067695.1 Picea abies | reverse complement strand
GTGTGTACATGTGAAAATATGAATTATGTACTAGTTATAAATAAATATAAATATTGACTAACAACCAGCGTCTTTCCTTTTGCACACAAGCGGAAGATCAACCGCGGGAAATTATCAACGCATAGTATGGTGACTCACCATGAAGTGGGAGAAGGCTCCCACAATAGAGACGAAGAGTCTGACGAAAGGAGGGCAGTAGGGACCCCTCCAAATTTAGCCGAGACTGTGAGGAGCCTCATGGTCGAATTACAAAATTGTAAGGCAGAAAATGAAAGGATGATAAAAGAACAAGAAAAACAAACAGAAATGCAGCATGAACCTAAAATTCAGAAACATGGTCATATCAGTGGCCACACTGAAAGGAGCACCTCGAAAAAGGTCCACCCCAGAGGTAAAGGACCAGTGCCAAGTGATTCCTCTGAGAAGGAAGCTGGCGATTCAGAAGGCTCTTCTAGCAGCAGAACCAGTTCCTATTCCTTAAAGAAACAGAGGAAGCAAAAGCCTTCCAAAGGTCGAAAATTCGAAGAATTCAGAAAGGTCAAACCACCCTCCTTCAACAGTGAAATAAAGAAGGGAGAGAAAGCAGAGGCCTGGCTTCTTGGACTAAAGAAGTATTTCAGAGTCCATGACTTTTCATAAAATATGAAGGCCCGAGTGGCCACTTTCAACTTGAATGGAAAGGCTTCCATTTGGTGGGAAGACCTTAAGAATGTAAAAGGGGTTTGCGAAGAGGACCTGTCTTGGGAACGGTTTGAGAAATACTTCCGGAAGAAGTATTTGTCGGAAAAATATTTCGACGAGAAGACTAAAGAGTTTTATGAACTCAAACTGGGACAACTCACTATAGAAGAATATGTCAACAAATTCCTCAATTTGTTAAGGTATGTACCATATATCAAGGCGGAAAAGGCAAAGGTGCAACGCTTCATCAGTGGACTACCTGAGGACTATCGAAATAGAATTGAATTTGATAAACCAAAGACTCTAGAAGACACTATCTGAAAGGCAACCTATTGTCATGAACAGTTTGGGCATCAAGCAGAACCTCGCGAAGGATGGAAACAGAAGAATAGTTCAAGATTTCAGAAAAGGGGAATTAAATCCCCAGGATTTAAGAACTACAAGAAGAACCCAAGAATGAACTTTCCAACCCGGAGTATGCACCAGCAGAATTTTCCCTCCTTGAGCGGAAATAAAACTTCTGGACCCTTATCAGTGAAGACTGATAACCCAAAGAGAGAACCTTTGAAATGCTAGGGTTGTGAAGAGGAACATCTCCTGAGAGACTGCCCACACCGACAACGGAATAGTCGGAGGATTTATAACATCCAAGAGGCTACTACCGTCAATGATGCGGCCAGGAGTGTGCCACAAATTTATGCAACCTTGGATAATAACCAAGCCGACCACCAAGCTTCCGTAGTGAAAATAGAAGGCATGATTTCCAACCATCTAGTGTCTGTTTTGATTGACCCTAGTTCAAATTTGAGTTATATAGCCCCTAAAGTTGTTGATAAGTGTAAACTACAGCCACAAAAACATACCAAGCCATGGTTGGTACAGTTAGCCACTGGCACCAAAAGGAGGATAGCAGAAGTCATACCAGCCTGCCAATTAATGTTGGGTGAAAACCGCACCCAAGCAACCCTTAACATATTACCCCTGGGATCATATGATCTGATGATTGGTATGGATTGGCTAGCTGCCCATAAAGCCAGATTGGACTGTTACCATAAGACCTTAGAATGTGTAAGTAAGGAAAGGAAGAGGATAACCCTTCAAGGGATCTGAAAACCTGTCTCGGTGAGACAAATATCAGCTCTGCAAATGAGAAAGTATTGCCGAAAGGGATGTACCCTATATGCAGTACAGGTGTTGAAAACAATCGAAGGTGACAAACCAAGCCCTGACGATCACCCTATCCTGAGAGAATACAGAGATGTGTTTCCGGAAGAGGTACCGGGTCTACCTCCGAGAAGGGACATAAACTTCTCGATAGAACTTGCACCAAGAGCGGTGATGGTGTCTAGGACACCCTACCGGATGAGTACACCCGAGTTAGTTGAACTCAAGTTGCAAGTAAAAGAAATGATGGATAAGGGCTATATTCGGCCCAGCGTGTCTCCATGGGAAGCACCAGTCCTGTTCGTGAAAAAGAAGGATGGTACCCTTAGACTGTGTATAGATTATACGCAACTCAATAAGGTAACCATAAAGAACAAGTACCCCTTGCCCAGGATCGATGACCTGTTCGATCAATTGGGGGGGTGCGTCTATTTTCTCAAAGATTGATTTGAAGTCGGGATACCATCAAGTCCGAATCAAGGGTGAAGACATCCATAAAACTGCCTTCCGAACGAGGTATGGACACTATGAGTTTGTGGTGGTGCCATTTGGGTTGACCAATGCCCCTGCCACTTTTATGTACTCGGCAAGTTCCTAGACAAATTTGTGCTTGTTTTTATTGACGATATATTAATTTACTCCAAGAACAGAAAAGAGCATGAGGAGCATCTTAGACTTGTGCTGCAAGTGCTAAGAGAACATCAGCTCTATGCCAAATTCAGCAAATGTGAGTTCTTCCAGAAGGAAATACATTACTTAGGCCATGTTCTCTCCGAAGAGGGAGTAGCGGTAGACCCTGATAAAATCAAGTCTATCATGGAATGGCCTATCCCAAAAGATGTTTCGGACATCAGATCCTTTATGGGATTAGCAGGATACTATAGGAGATTTATAAATGGATTCTCCAAGATTGGTTGTCCAATCACTACCCTCCAAAAGAAGGGGACAAAATTCTTGTGGACACGGAAAATGTGAAGAAAGATTTCAAACCCTGAAACATCTACTGACCCATGCACTCATGCTGAAAATCGTCGATCCAGAAGCTGACTTCCTCATGTGCACAGATGTCTGTAAGGAAGGGCTCGGAGGAGTCCTTATGCAAAAAGGAAGTGTGATCTGCTATGAATCCTGAAAATTGAACGAGCATGAAGTTAACTATGTGACCCATGATCTAGAAATGGTTGCCATAGTGCATGCCTTGAAAATGTGGAGGCATTACCTCCTGGGAAGAAAATTCGTACTTATGACAAATCACTGTGGATTGCGATACCTGTTTGATCAACCAAAGCTCAATGCTAGACAAGCTAAGTTGGATGGCCCTCCTTAGCAAGTTTGATTTCGAAATCAAACACATTAAAGGAAAGGAAAATAGGGTGGCTGATGCCCTTAGCAGAAGTATGAAAACAAATCACCTGGCAGCGGTGAGCACCTGTGAGACAAATGTCAAGGAAAGAATCAGAAATGCACAAGAAACAGATCCCTTCGTCTGGACCGTGACCATGTACCTACAACAAAAACCCGTCGGAATAACATATGAAGGCTACCAAAAGACCGAAGGAGGTCTGCTCACTTACAGAAGCAGATTTTATATTCCAGATTGTGACGACTTGAAGAGGTTCATTGTGGATGAACTACATAAAAGACCCTACTCGGATCATCCAGGATACCAGAAAATTATCACTGCCACCAGGAAACAATTTTATTGGCCTGGATTGAAGAAAGACATAGCCGAGTACCTAGCTAAATGCATAGAGTGCCAATAGGTTAAAGCAAAACATCGACACCCAGCAAGATTATTGCAACCTTTACCAATCCCAGAATGGAATTGGGAAACCATCTCCATGGATTTCATCACTGGATTACCAACCTCAACCAAACAGAATGACGCCATTATGGTGGTGGTGGATAAATTGAGCAAGTCTGCTCACTTCATCCCCGTCAAGTCGACCTACAAGGCAATCGATATCGCCCAGGTATTCATGAAAGAGATATTCACTCTGCATGCTATGTCGAAAGAGATCGTGTCTGACAGAGACACGAAATTTACTTCCAACTTTTGGAAATCACTGATGGCTGGTTTAGAGACCAAGTTGTTGTTTAGCACCGCCTATCACCCTCAAACCGACGGACAGACAAAAAGAGTGAATCAAATACTAGAAGATATGTTAAGGATGCATGTAATGCATCAACCCAAGAAGTGGAAAGACTACCTACCACTGGTAGAATTCGCCTACAACAACGGCTACCAAGCATCCTTAAAGATGAGTCCCTTCGAAGTCCTCTATGGTAGACCGTGTAACACTCCAATCAGTTGGAGTAATCCCGTAAACAGGATTTCTTTTGGACCCGACATGTTGAAAGAAATGGAACAACAGGTGACTCAGATAAAACAAAATTGAAGGTCGCTTAGAACCGACAGAAAAGTTATGCCGACCAAAAGAGAACTCCAAGAGAGTTCAAGACGGGAGACCATGTATATCTCAGAGTTAGGCCCAGGAAGAGTTCCCTGAAAATGGGAGCTTGTGCCAAGTTGGCACCTCAGTATTGTGGACCCTTTGAGATTCTAGATAGAGTGGGACCTGTAGCCTATAGGCTAGCACTTCCTCCCACAGTGAAAGCACATAATGTTTTCCATGTTTCATTATTGAAGAAATATGTATATGATGTTAATCATATAATTGATTGGTCTGTGATTCAGGTGGAACCAGAGGGAGAATTTCTACCAGAACCCCAATGCATACTAGACAGAAAGGAAACCCTGCTCCGGAACTGAACCATTGCACAGGTCAAGGTGCAGTGGAGACATTTTGGCCCAGATGAGACTACATGGGAAATGGAGAATGCCATGAGACAGGCATATCCGATTTTGTTTACTTTTGTACATGCATGTCATGTTGATAGATAAGAACATCGAGGACGATGTTCCTTTAAGGGGGAGGGAATTGTAACACCCTATTTCCCCCAGTTTGTAAAAATAACTATACTGGCCAAGAACTGTGGCAAACTCAAAAATGTGAATGTATGATCTGAATGGACCTTGTGAAAAATATATATATATTGCAGGATTGCTGAGAGGGGATATGCTGAAAAAGAGACCACGATGGCTGAAGAAAGGTGGTAGAAGGCACCTGGAAAGCTAGCGTTAACTTCCACTGAAACCAATACCGTATTTGGACTTCACTGGCCCGGAAAACCAAGAGCGGCTCGCTGGCCCCGAATTAAATGACTCGCCAGGATTGGTAGGTACATGGCTCCTCATGAGTAATGAGGGGAGGGGGGGGTGAACCGCCCATCCGTAGAGCCGTCAGACCTTACCAGTGCGAGGGAAATCGCGCCACGCAACCTCACAAGAGGAAAAAGGCGTGAGGGAGAAGCGAGAAGGGGGCAGACACGAGGGAAGGAAGAGAACTCTAGAAAATACAGAGTGAGTGACAGCAGAGAAGGGGGAGAGTAACCCTCGTTCTTGGTCACTGGCAAACAGAGACGCAGTCTCGCAGCACCGTGGTCTCAGCTCGGGGGTGGCTAGTGGTAAATCCTATCGGAATTCGCTGAGCCTACGGTTGGGTGGAAACAAGCACCCCTCTCAGCAGTTGCACTCACCTCTGGTGTTATTTCTGATAAGTGTTTTACATTTTGCATCTTGAAATTTATATGCCGACATACATGCTCATAGTCTATGCAATTTTATGAATGGTTTGAATATAAGATTGTCTGTGTAGTGTTTTGATTCAGAAATGGTGGTTGCATGCCTATATTGGAAGGGCCACGTATAGCTTATGTTTGTAAATAGATCTATATGTACATAAGCATATTGAATCAATTCAAAATTCAAGCCGTTTCTCGGGAAATCTATACCCTTATTCGTTTCAGGTGATACCCTGGATAGATCTCCCCATAGAGACACCCTTTTGAAAAGCTCAGTCGAGGTAGCACTTTGTGTGCAAAGACTCTGCAGAGGCACAGAATCCCTTGAGGATTCGAAGGATAAGTATCGATCAATGGATGAGACCCTGTCGGAGGACCTGTGGTCATTCACGACCGTTAAATTGAAGGAATAAACGAGGGCGTTAAATACCTTAACCCTATTTCCTTTATCTTCGCGAGTAGCGAAGAAATCGGGACTGTAGATCCCCAAGATCTGTGAGAGAATCTGGACTGTGGATTCGTGTCCAGGCAGCTTGAGAACGGCGCAATGGAAAGACAGGTCTGAGCCGTCAGATCTTGGTCTAAACAGTCGACAGTCGTTGGATCTGTCAGAAGATGCACGGGGGTTAAATCTTCGTGAGCAGAAGTGCGAAGTCCCAAAGGGGGTTGTATCGGGATATCGGCGTTCGGGAGTTCGGGAGTCCGGAGGGCGAGAGTCCGAGCACTTGACATCAAAAAACGCGAAACTGCGAAAGAATCTGAGCCGTCCGTCTGAGAGTAGACGCGTGTCGCGAGATCCTCTCTATCGTGGATTCGAACACCCAAAGTTAGAGAAGGAAGTCCTTTGACTTCGCGAGTGGCAAAGTCACGAGAAGATCGGGACCGTCCATCTGAGGAGGACAGGTGGCAGAAATCGAGGGATCTCGCGAACTCGGAGGTTCGCAAGGTGAGAGCCCAGGAGTTGGGTGTTCCAAGACACGAGTGGCGAAATCGCGAGGAGCAAGGATAGTCGTTGGATCCAAGACGCGAGAGGACCGTTGGATCAGGGTCTTATCGTGCATATCGCACATTCGGAGGTTCGGGGGTTGAGAGGGCCTCTTCTCGACCTCAGAAGTTGCGAAGTGCCGAGAGTCGAGGCACAAGTGAGGAACGCGTGGCAGAACCACAAGGTGGGGCCCGCGTGGTTGACTGGCTGACACGCGTTGCCTAGAGAAAGGAGTCAATGCTCTGTTGACTTCTCGCATCTCGGGGTTTCGCAAGGTGAGAGCGTAAGAGTTGGGTGCTCCAACTCACGAAGTCGCGAAGTGCGAAGTGGCAAGGAGAAAAATCTGAACCATTGGATCCAGGAACGGGAGGACCGTTGGATCAGAACTCCGTGGAGATATCGTATATTGGGAGTTCGGGGGTTCAGAGGTTGGAAGGGCTCATTTTCGACCGTAGAAGTCGCGAAGTGCCGAAAGCCGAGGCTCGCAAGAACACATGGCACATCCATCAGGTGGGCACGCGTCGCCCAGAAAGGAGTCAACACTCTGTTGACTTCTCGTGTCTCAGAGATTCGCGAGATAGGAGCACGAAGGCTCAACGGCCCAACTCGCGAGGTTGCAAGTTGCGAGAAGCGCGAAGAGGAAGTCAACCATTGCTAACCTTCGCGTCTCGGGATTTCGGAGAAAAAGAGTACGAGAGCTCGACGCTTCCACCTACGAAGTTGCGAGTAGCGAAAAGTACCAAAGGGAAGTCATGCATCACATTTCCCCGAATCGCGAAAAGTCGATAAGCGCTTGGTTGACTTAAACGCGTAGACACAGGACAAGGTCATGTGGAGAAGACCCCAAGGGGGAAACTTGCCACTCGCTAGCCCTGTCGGGGTTCGGCACTTCGCCGTGTTGGGGGTTTGCAGAGTTGAAAGACTCTACGCTCTAGTAGCGCTGAGTCGCGAAGAGCGAAAGAACGGCATACTTGTTCGGCCTGTGGTCGTGACCCACAATCACATGGAGGTGGACAAGGAAGGAACTAGCCTATGCTAAGACCCCCGTAGGTATTTCGGGGATCCTAATCCTCGAGTTTTCGATGAAAATTTTTGTTTTCCCTAGTGGGCATGTGACATGAGGCCCTAGCCTCATCCCAAGGGAATTTTCGCTGAAACGAAGGTGTAAATTGGTGCCAACGAAGATTCTCACATGCTTGACAACATGGTCCTTTGTGGGAATGTCTCTCGATGCTACAAAAGCATCAACACAAGCAAGTTCTTTCCAGAGTGACTTGTACTCCAAGCAAGCTTTTATCCTGGACATTTATTCGAGGAAAAAATTACCTGAAGGTTATAAGAAACACTGCAAGCCAAGAAAATGATCATCTATGTCTTCATCCTCCCATCTTCTCACATCCATTTTTTTCAATTCAAACTTGGAATTTTGAGCAAGCATTTGATGCTATTAGACTAGTTGAATTCTCACATTTGCTACCATAGTTGAATTTCAAGTGGCGTGAGGATATTTTAAAAGTATTGCTGTGATTTTTTCTATCCCCAAAAATCCTCAAGTGTGTGGAGTTGTATCCAATTCGTAATGAAGATCCATTTGGCATCTTTTGGCAACTAGTATGAGAGTACACATAAGAATTCTATTTTGCATAGCTCTTGCATGTTTAAAGATTTATTTTTGAAATTCTTGAACTTGTGAAATTCAAATATTATCTTTTGCCTTGCAAGTTTTCTTTTCATTTCACTCCATTATTCCAAGGACAAGGTACCGGTCATCAAAAGATGTTAATTTTAAAGTGGTTTCAAGGAAAAATTAATAATAATAATAATAAATTGTTGGTTTTCGAACTTAGTTGCAGATTTATAAAAGGTATATCTTATATCAACAATAAAACAATGATTCAAAGTGGGTTTTCAAACTTAGTTGCAGATTTACAAGGGGGATATCTTATATCAACAATAAAAACATTCGTATATCAACAATAAAGCATTTGTATATCAACAACAAAACATTGATTCGAGGTGTTTCTTTTGTGTTTCTTGTCAGTTTTGTTCATTGTTCTGCAACTTTTATTGCAGAAACAGGGGGAGATTGCTGTAGATTTATGAATTTTCTGCATTAATTTGACAAATCTAATCACACTGAAATGACTTACGACCAATTCAAAGAAAAAATGTGCAGCTTTTGGAAATGCAGATCAGCGAGTTATATTGCAGACTTGAGGTGCTACTTTCCCCAGGAACTCAAGGCTGAAGCCTCAAATCATCTAGAGAGACGCCCCCATACATTTGGCATGGACGAATTCAGAAGCAAAACTTAAATCAGTGTGCAGAGCTACTTCTCAATGGTTATTCAAACACCTTTGGGTTCTATGGTTCAAAGGTATTTCCATATAATAATATTTTGCACAGTGATATTCGACAAAAACTCTTGGTAAGTCTTTACTCCCATGATTAATCAAATATTTGGCCCACACATGCAAACATCTTTGTATCCATCCCACTCATCTTTGAATAAGTTACTGGGAGGCTATTGTAACAAGTCACTCCTACAATAGGAGGGACCCCATTGCACTAAAAGTGTAGAGGCTATAGCCTTGGTAAGTGGCTAAAAGAACCAAAGGTGCTTCTGAGTTTTCTGTATTTATAGATTTCTTAACTACAATAATGGCTCATATCCATGTTAGTATATGGTGGAGAAAATATTATCTATGGATCAAATCCAAAGAAAAACAAGGAAATAAGGAAATTTACTTCAAACAGCAACTCCAAACTCTTCCAGACTGTCCCACAATTTCCCGATATCTGTGATGTGTTCTTAGCCTCATTAGGCATGTTGAATCATCCTAGCATTAATCTTGACTCTATCTTAAGTACAAGATTCAAAGTATTACTTGTAAATCTTTAACAAGCCACACAGAACATTCCAATTGGGGCATTTTGTGTGTAAGACAGTGGTTTGTCTATATTGCAGATGTAGGTTAAAATCTTGACGGTAGAAACAAAAATCAAGAGAAGAAAAATATTCACAGACAGCATTTCAACAATGTCGGTATGCATAAAATCAACAAAACCTTGCAATGACAAGGTAAGTTGTAGTCATATCTCATTTGCTAAATAATTTGAACAGACAGAAACAGGCAAGCACTATTTTTCCTCTGAATTTAGTAGCTTGGTTGTCTACATTTGATCTAGGAGGATCTTCTCAAGATTCTTTCTTGGACTCTGAAACATTTCTGGCTTCAACATTGTCAGTACGAGAAGTTTCTTTGCTTTTAAATTCTTCCTTGGAACTTTTATTACCATTCCCTTTACTCTCAGTTGCAGCAGCCACTTGGTTGCTTGGTTGTTTCCCATCGTTCCCCTGAGGTTCTGTTCTCACACTACTAGAAGTTTGTTCTCTCTTAGCACTAGTCAGTCTCTTAATAGTCTCTTCTAAAGCATCAAGCCTCAATTTCAGTTCTTGCAAAGTTTCTACTTTTTCCTTGCTCGAGATCTCAGAGGAGCTACTTAACTTATCATCCAGATCACCTTCCTTGGAGCTTACTGGAAAATCTAACTCAGAGGACTGGCGTGCTTGCTCTTCTTCTTCAGCTAGCTTGTTTTTCATCTCAACTTCCTGAAAAATGTTTTCAATTTAGTAAATTATAACCTCGGAACATTCCAAATCCATATAACTTATATCAAATTAGAGCCAAGGAGGCTTCAAACCAGATCACAAACTGGAAGGATAAGCAGGAAAAAGACTGTCATTTTCAAATGTATGCAAGAATGGGAGAATGATAACAAATCATGCAATCTCTAAAGATTCTCAGTGTATCAGCAATGAATTGATAACTGCAAATCAGGGAACAAATCACTCAAAGGCCAACAAGGGTATAGGTCATAACGGCCACCACCCATATATTGCATGGATGCAAAGGAACTATTTCGAAAGATTAGCAGAAAGGGAACCACATTTTCAGATTGATCGGGCCTTTTTACACCACTGAAATGTATTATTCTTATCCAATCAAAGCTACCAGACAAAGAAGCATGGCATTTATGAAAAACAGGATATACAAGTAGCATCTAAACGGGTGATTTAAAAAAAACTCTGAATTGATTAGTATCTAGATAGGTGCTGCTTAGTTCAGATCAAAGGAGGCCTTCCAGACCTTTCCCTTCCACGATTACCCAAAGCCAAAAATAGTACACAAGAAAGCTAAATGCCACAACTTTAAATACATTTTCAGAGGCCAAGCATCTAAGGCAGGGTAAGAATACAAATCTCATTTATTAAAAATGACATTTTCTGAATTAAATCTTTCCCCTTCATTGGATATAAGTTGCCCTGCAGACCTTGTTTCTAAACCACAGGGTTGAAACGAGATTGTCAGTGTCCTTCCGAAGGACAAAAAGAATACATTTAAGAACATGAAATACAAGGGAAAGAAAATTCTGGCCAACTTTGCCTTTCAAGCACGCCCTACTCAAGACAGTCTCATAGAATCTAATGCCCACACTTATTTCAAATTCAAAAGCTTGAGAGAACTCAGTTACAGTACATGACAGGTCCAAGACAAACAAAAAAATCCTAATTGCTTCATAGTAGATCTACACAAGGCTGTTGGGAGCGAGAGCGGGAGCGTTTCGGGAGCATTTTTTATATAATACATAAAAAATATATATTTTGATGCATATATATAAAAAAAACATGCAGCAATTGCAAAAAACATGAAAACATAGATATAAGATCATTTAATTAATTGATTATTGATGAATCATGATCATTAAAGCATCAACAGTCAACCATTTAGTACACATATAACATCAATCATAAACATTTGTCATCAATAGATTGTAAAAGACATCAACCACAAAATGAAATAGAGTCTAGGCTCTAGAGCATCATATTCATTACCAAAGAGTTGTAAGATTCATTGAATAGTTCAAACTTCAAAACCAAAACTTCAAAATTCAAACTTCAAACTTCAAAGGTAAACTGTCATATAATGTTCAACTTCAAACTTCATAAGTTCATAAGTTCATTGTTTACAGAATAAGTCATAATAAAGTGTCAAGACTCAAGACAAAGTACTAAGTTCTAGAATCTAGAGACTACTTCCAAACAGGAAACAAAAAAAGAGATCTAGTATATAGTAGCAAGTACTAAGCTCTGTTACAAAAATCGTCAAAAATTTGCCAAAATCGCAATAAATCGCAATTTGATCCAGAAAAACGATAACTTCTAAAAAAATTGCAGGAAAAATCGGCAAAAAATTGCCAAAATCGCGATAAATCGCAATTTAATCCAAAAAACAATAATTTCTAAAAAAATCGCAGGAAAAATCGACCGATTTTTTGGCATTTTTTTTATGATTTCTTGGGAAAAAATCGCGATTTCTTGAGGAAAAATCGGGAAAAATCGATTTTCAAGTTTGTCGATATATTGCCGATGTTTTCGCAAAAAATCCGAAACAATGTTTTCTTGATCCCCGGCGATTTTTTTGCCGATACGATTCTTGTAACTTTGGTAACAAGTACTATTCTCTAAGTTTTCCTCTTGCCACGAGAAACTTCTAGTTTCTTATCCCGTGATCATTGAAGAGAAGTAGGAACAGGTGGAAGCGATCATGGAACACGACCAACAGTTGAATGGCCCCAACGTGACAATGGACGTTGTGAAGATAAAGGTAAAATTGTTGAATTTGGAACACCGCTAGTGGATGGGGGTGGCATGTCTCCTCCAGGAATATGATCACCATCATGATCACCCAAAAGTTCCTCTTCCAAGCATTTTAAAAAAATGGCTCCATCCTCCAGATTAGTCTCCTCTGGATTGTTTTCCCAATTCATATCTCTTTTATGGTTATGTAAAGCACTCTCCTCCCCTACATCACAATAATGCGACAACAACCTCAAGTTGCAATGCACATAAACCAAGCTTTCTGCCCAGTCTGCATTCAAGTTGTTTCTCTTTACACTGTGGATGAAGCTATAGGTGCTCCAACACCTCTCTGCAGAAGAGGTGTTCACAACCTGAGAAAGCACCTTCACTGCCAATTTATGCAAATTTTTGGCAAAGGAGCCATACATGTTCCACCATTCGATAGAACCCATCCTATCTCGATCTTTGGTTGCATGCAAGTTACCAAAGACTCAATTCGCTTCGTACTTGAGCACACTCCTCTTCATCAGGTACCAACTTGTCCAATGCAAGCATATATCCATTTTGCACCTTTGGATCTGTGTGTGGTTTTCTCCTTTCCCCACCCCCAGGTGCTAGTTGGGTCAACCAAGATGAAGAATAATATTTTGGGGTAAGGACATATGTCAAGGCATGGAGTGGAACATTCAAATTATCTCACCTTTTGACCACATGTTTATGGATATGATCATACAAGATCGCATCCCTCGGTTGAACAATGTCTTTGATTTGGCCTGGCATGTTGTCCATCTGCTCATACACCTCTCCAATCACCGGTTGATCTGTATCTGCAAACCAAATCATACTATAAATGGGTTTGCTGAACTGCAGAATATACCGAACATGTTGCCAAAAATGGCCATCAAGAATTATGTCCTCCACCTCCTGAAAGTCACTTCTCTCAGAGATGTGGATGTAACCATGTCTTTTAGATCCTGCCATGAATCACTTGAGGCCATATTAGCCAATGCCTCTCTTACCTTTAACAGGCGCATGAAGGTGAGATAATAACTAGCAAATCTAGTCTTTGGAATCTTTAGTAACTCCAACTTGGAGTGATTGCGAAAAATGAAGTGGGCCATGCTATGATTGGTAATAAATCTTATCATCTTCTTCCCTCTCTTGTATAAATCACCAATCCATCTATAATCCAGTGTTTTAAAAACCGTTGAACCGGAACCAGAACCGGCCGGTTTGACCGGTTTGATGGTCGACCGGTTCAAACCAGTCAATAAACCGAACCGATCAGCGGGTTTATGACCAAACTGGTCGGTTTGGTCCCAGAAACCTAAAACCCCCTAAAACCTAAAACCTAAGCAACAAAGAAGTAATCGGCTCATGTTTTCTCATGCAAGTTGGAGTTGTAAGGTGTTTTGGTGTGCAGCTGAGGGTTATTTTGCCTTATTAATGTTATTTAAAGAGGTCCCCACCCCCTCCATTTCACCCACCCTAGTAATTAATGGTAATGTTAAATTCTTAAAGTAAACGGATGAAAATGACATTCTCTGTCATTTTCATCATTTTACTT
>CBVK0102573093.1:0-13326 GCA_900067695.1 Picea abies | reverse complement strand
GCTGGGTTTTCTTCCCTTGTTGAGAAGGGTTTCCCAGGATACTTCTTGTGCTTGTACATGGTGTTTCTTCTTTTGATCTTGGTTGTTGCAACACAATTGTTTATGGTTTAAGTAAAATGCTAAAATGGAATGAACTTCGTCCTTAAACCTTGCTTATTGAAAAATCAACATGGTTTCAGAGCATAGGTCTTGAAGAACCCATTGCACAAGCATCTAACAAGTCATCTTGTCATTTCTGCAGAACCGTACGACCCTCCTAAGGTTTCCAGAAAATCCGTACGACCCTCCTTTCTGAGGTGTTCCAACCCTTAATACTTGGATGTTGGGGCTGAAATTTGGACAGGAGGGTACAGCCTCTTTCAGCACACCCCCAGAAGCTCTTAAAGTGAAATTTCGAGAATTTTTTATTTTTGGCCCTAGGGTTTCTAGAATCTAGGGTTCTACAAATTTCTGGAGATTTTTGGTTTTAGGGTTTCTACAGCTCCTTGAAGAAGCCTTCAAGCTTACCTGTGTTCTTCTGACTTTCAAGGCTTATTGTTGGTAGTCATAAGCCCAACAAAACCTAAGGTTGCTAGCCTAGCCTAGCCATTAGGTTTTCTGGCCCAGTTAACAAGGGTTTGTGAAAAATCTAAAATTATGATGAACAGAACTATGATGGAAGATAAGCTTGATTAATCAAGCAACTTCAAGTTCTTGGAAGACAAGACTTCAGAGGAAGACTTATTGTGGGTGATACAAAAAAGGGTGACATTGTGATTACCTTCTTCACGAAGATGTTAGAGAACAGAAATCAAACAAGTGTCATTGGAGAAATCATATCAGCACCCTCAGGTATACACTTGTATATATATTATTTGTATCGTTGTCATGAGGGTAATTGCAGGAGGAAGGAACCTTTTGTTGAAGTCATGGATCCAGAGGGATCTCAGTGCATTCAGAGGAACAACACACTAGAAGTGAAGACTCCAGGTTTGATTGTTGTAATTATCATATTTCTAAAGTTTGCTACATTACAAGTAGGTGTCGTAGCTGTGACGACAATCGTTAAATTGTTTTGGTTCTAGAGATATACTCATTATTCTCCTTTAGGAGATATTCTTGTTTTGGTTCCTCTTGTTTTCTTGTTCCAGACAGGTTAACATCAAAGGAAGATGTTTATCCTTCAGAGGGAGTCACTTGACTCAGAAGGAGTCAAAACCATTTGGGAAAGAGGAAGAATAGAACCATCATTGAGGCAACCAATGCAATAATGCATGATCAGAATCCTTCTATGATTCTATGGGCATAAGCATGCATGACACAATATATGTTCAAAACAAGAGTCTTCACCAGACTTTGAAAAACATAACTCCCAAAGAAGCCTACATCGGAGTGAAGCCTGAGATTGAACACTTCAGGATATTTGGGTGCCCGGTACCCAAAGAGAAGAAGTCCAAGCTAGACCCTTCAGGGAGAAAGGATACATTTATGGGATAACAGTGAATCTTCGAAAACATTCCAAATATACATCCCTGGTCAGAGATAGATTGAGACAAGCAGAGATGTTGTCCTTGAAGAAAAGATAGCCTTTCAAAGATCCAGAGAATCTCAAATGGAGATTGACAGTGAGACAATACCTTCTCCCCTTCAGTAGTTCAGAGGGAGACGGATAGTATTCCAACTAATCCAGTTGCTCCAGTTGATATGTCCAAGAGATATTGCAGTAGGGCATTAAAGGCATGCCTCGGCTCACTCTATAGGAGGCTGAGAGACATATAAGCCTCTCAAGGCACATCCAGAGAAAGCATGAGAGATTTTCGAGCTATCCTTCATTCATGAGCCACTTCATTGATTCTGAGCCTCCTTGTCTTGGAGAAGCAACAGAAGAACATGTATGGCAAGATGCCATAACAGAAGAATACCAGTATATCTTAAAGAATGATGTATAAGATATTGTTCAGAGACCAGAAGGGAAGTCTGTGATGACTTCCAAGTGGATCTATAAGATCAAGCATGCAGCTAATGGAAGTGTCGAGAAATACAAAGTGATATCTATAGCCAAAGGATTCTCACAAGCAGAGGGAGTTTTCTATAATGAGACACTTGATCCAGTAAGCCCGATACACTTCCATCCATACTACCATCCATGAGTTGGAAACTACATCAGATAGGTGGATTCTTGATGAGTTTGGGTTTCAACAAAAGTGTTGCTAAACCAAAACTATATTATTACATTTGTGACGAAAACTACATTTGTCTTGATTTTGATGACTTATTCAGGAAGTCGTGTTGTTGGATACAAGTAAGCTTTGACTTCTGATTTCGAGATGACGGATCTGAGTATGATACACTACTTCTTGGGACAAGAAGTATGACAAAGGACCAATGAGATTTTTCCTGAGTCAAGGAAAACATACAGCGGGAATATTAAAGAAGTTTAGTATGATAGAATGCAAAACCACCGTGATGGATTTGAAGAAAATGAATGATGATGATTCAAACGAGATTGATCCACAGCTAATTGGCTCATTGATGCATCCGGTTAACACCACACCAGATTCATGCTATGCAGTGAATGTGCTTAGTCAATCCATGAGTCAGTCGAGATAAACTCATTGGATAGCAGTAAAGCATGTCTTGAGATATATACGAGGCACAATTGAACATGGCTTGAGATATGCCTCAAGTGTGAACTTGAGTTTGCAAGATATGTTGATACAGATTAAGCAGAGAGTACAATGGACCGGAAGAGAACATTCAGTTGTTGTTTTACCGTGAAGGTTGTCATGGTTTTCTAGTGCAGCAGGAAACAAAGCTCTATGGCCTTGAATACCACAGAAGCAGAGTATATATCATTGAGTGTGTGAAGCAGTGCGGCTTCATAAACTTCTGACAGTTTTACTTGATCATGAGATGGATTCTATGATTATAACCAGAGTTGTGTGAAGCTCTTTGAGAAACATGTGTTTCATGATAGATCGAAACACGTTGAGATAAAATATCATTTTCTGAGACATGATGCAGAGGAAAGCAGTACACGTGTCGTACCTTCCTACACATGAACAGATTACAGACACCTTCACCAAACTGGCTTGGTGAAGAATACCTCTCTAGTTGAGAGGGAGTGTTGATGACTACGGCCAAGACAAAGTTCGTGTACTTCCATGCTTGCTCTGATGGAGAATGCCTCCCTAGCTGAGAGGGAGTGTTGATGATTACAGTTGCGTGAGACATCCTCCAAGACACAGAATAATTGAGTCGACTTGAGAGAGAGCCCATGAGTTGGGTGTGTGGTTCCTGTTGTCGTCCTTATACACACTTGCAAACGTGAGCAAAGTCCAGCTCACTTAGTGTGTCCTTGGAGGCACAATGCCTAGGTTCAAAGCCCACGCTGTCACTTTGACTTGAACCTCTTTCGTCTAGGCTTACTCCTAGGGAAGCCAAGGGGGGTAGACCCTAGTTACTAGATGTGATTAACGTTATGTTCTAGGAGTTGGTTTTATTTAGTTAGAAAGTTGGGGGAAAAGACTAACCTATGATGCAAAGGCAGTAATGCAAGATGCAACAATAAGGATGAGAAGCAAGCCTTTTCCCAGGGCAACTAAGACAAGTGCCTAAGATTGGGCAAAGGGGTCAACTAATGTTTGAGGGAGTTTGATTACAAAAAATTTACAAACAAAACAATGATTTCAGTTACTTCACAACAATGTTAGATACAAATCCACAATTAGATACAAGATGAATAGATGATACAATAGATACAACAAGAATATCTAAGAACTACAAAATACAAAGATACAAAGAGACAAGTTAGCCATGTGTTTTAATGTGCAGGAATTAAAGGATTTCAAAGCATGAATATCATCAACACATTAAGCCAAGCATGTCCCATGTTGACCGCCTATTCAACTAGGGGGTCAACTCCATGTGCCATGAAGATATGCATCATCAGATGCTAATATGTCGAAGACAGTTGGGTTCTACTGGGCAATTTATGCCTCCAGCACAATTTTTTGTAAACGGAATTTCCGCACCGTTGCATGGGTTAATAATGTAATAGGTCAGCATGGATCATAGTTAGGTCAGTTACCTTGGGATGTTTTCATTGGGAGAGTTCCTTTCACCGAGGGCTTTTTATCCTCAGGTTATCAATTGGGCTTTTCAGCCTGGTTGATTTCCCTTGAGTTTTTCCTTCACACCTGCAATAATTCCTCCAAAGTGGTGAACGACGTTCTAAGGGTCTCATCCTCTGGTAGCTATTGCTTAGGAATAATGTAAATGACCATGCAAGACATCATAGAAAGTTTCGCGGAATTTCGTCGAGTCTAGATAGGTTTTTTTTAATTAATTAAATTTAATTAATTTTCCTAAGGTTGGGATTTTAATTATTTAATTAATTAATTGTTTTTGAGCTATTATTGTAAAAACTAGGTCCTTGGGTTTTTGCTAGAGGTATTTGTGCTCAAAAGAAATGGAAAGGCACCCCCTACACCCTTGGACCAAGTTTCAGCTCAGTCGGACAAGTTTGCTAAGCATTTGTCCACCCGGAGTGTCAGTCAATTAAAACAGCAATTTTAATTGCTAAGTATGACATTGCCGAAATGTCAATTTTTGTAAATTTGAATTAATGGGTTAAATGTTAAGATGGAAAAGGGCAAGAGGGATGATACCTAACCTACCCAACCACATCCTAACCTTTAAACACCCCCTTACACACTCACTCAACCAAATACCCACGCCCCCTAGGGGAATTTGTGCCCCCCCTTCACCATGAACCTTAGGAAATGTCATTCAAATGATTTGTGGGCCCCTCCCATGTGTAGTGCGCCCTTCCTAGCCTACCACCTCACCCATTGCTTGTCCCCACATGCCAACTCACTTATCCACACCCTCAATCCATGTCAAAACCCTAAGTGGTGCGCCCCCCTCCTTGAGATTATCTCCCTTGCTTGGTATTTGACACTTGGATCTCATCCAAGAGGGGTGAGTTTGCCTCTCCAAGCATAAATATAGCCTCTCCTCACTCATTTCTTCACCAATCTTTGAGCTAGTGTTACTCTACTGAATTTTCGCCCCACTCTCTTACTCTTGCCATCTTGCATTACATCCCATTTTTCTCTTGAGAGTCTTGGAGCAACTTGTTGCTGCAACACTCTCCCATTGGATTAATAAAGCTTTGGAGGATTTTGAATCACCAAGAGTATTTTGGTTGCATTATTACATATGAGGTGACATTGTGATGTTTAAGTTTCTTATGTAGCATTGTGTAGATCTTTGGCAAAATAGTTTGCTAGGGTAGATTAGCAAAGAGTATTCTTGCTGGTTTATATAGGTTGGATAGCTAATTATTTGAAGTATTTCATGTTGTTAGTCTATTCATACATATTATCTACTTCCATGCTTCACGTTTTGTCTTGAGTTTTGCAGGTTCACTTCAAGGGATTGTTGGGAAAGCCTCAAGAAGGAGTCTTCCCTCAAAGCCTTCTCAAACTCCTAGTTTTATAGTCTGATTTTTCTATTCACTTTTCATTCATATTTCAGTAAACTAAACATCTTAGATAGGTCACATAAACTATATTTTCATTTGGAGATTTTATGTGAAAAATTTCTGCTTAAAAACCAGAAATTTTTCTTAACTTTGTTGTGTTGTGCAACATTTCCAGCAAGCATTCGGTTGCTGGTTTTTACAGATTCTTACCAAGAACAAGGGGTTATGCTGCCCACATTCGACCGTACAACACTTCAAAAACTTCTTCACTAGTTGGATAACGTTTTTCTTCTCTTTCTCATCTTTTCTAGCATTGTAGCAAGCCCCCGGGAAGTTCCCTTGAGGTTTGCATTCTCTTGTATCTTTGTTGCATTCTTGTAAATCATTTCAGCAAGTTATTGTTGCCTACACCTTGGGAGAGTAATTGGCTCAGCCAACCCCCCAAAATCATTGGGCTAGGACTTACCTTAAATTCTTTACTTGTTATTATTTTGCCCCACTTGTCATTAGGACAAGGTTGTGTGGCTAGTTTGTCATAATAATAATTGTTTAAGTCTTTATTTCCAACCCTCTTTGGCACAACATTGGTAGGCTTGCCTCCACCTTGTGCCATTGTGAGTGGTTTGCAATTTATTTCAAGTTTTGCTTAATAAATAGTTGCCTACACCTTGGGTGAGAAACCCTCAATATCGTATGGCTAGATTAGTGATGTAATGATCATGTGCTAATGGTTAAATGATTTGAAATCTTTTTATGGTATATGTCATACATTCACTAGATCATAGCTTAAGCCTTCGAGGCATAAATCTTTTACTTGCTTTAAGTTTCTTATATCTCAGTCCATAGTACATCTCTCAATGCAAAATATATACATGGTCAAGTAGTATATCTTAAAGCAATCATTTATTTTGTGCAAGCTTCTTAGGTTTCAAGCTCTTATTTTATCTTAGGCTTACAAGCACTCTTGGGCAAGTAAATGGTGTAGAGTTGGTTTTCTTTGCAGCAATTGTTTAAATCTTTAGCTTGTTTTCTTCATGGAATAACTCACATGGTTAAATGGTTAAAATCTAAAGTGTTGTTTCCATTTGGCAAGCTGTCCTTGCCTTCTTCATAGCACTCTTTCATACATGTTTTCACTTGCTTATGGTTAATCAAATGATGATGTGAATGCCCCTTATTTTCAGCTTTGCTTTACAAGTTCATAAGTGTTTACATGCTGCAAATTCATAATTTATAACACATTCACAGCAGTCATTTACAGTTTCGGTTTTGGGCATAATTCATTAATTTTTGGCACCTAAAACTTATCTAAAACACTCATAACACATCTTAAGACTTAGTCCTAGGTCATAATAACACTTTAGACCAACTAGGACACCTAATTCCACCATCTTCATCATCTAAAACGGGTTTGAGGAAAACAACGGAAGGTGTAGGCAGGGGACTGTCTCACGGCGCACAGGATGTGTCCTTTCCGGGAAATACTCTTACTTTAAGGCTGACCGTGAAAGCTAGGGTGGGCCTCGTTGCCTTACTATCTTGAGCATCCGACAGTTATTTGGCAATAGGAGGAGGAGGAGTAAGGTTTGACACTTAGTTAGGAGGGCAAATAAAATTTATCAAATCTTTAAACAACTCTTAACCACTTAGTCTTCTAGACAATCTTTACTTGGGTATATCTTATGATGGTTGTTTAGAAACCTATTTTGCAAGCACACATACATCTTTCAATCTGTTTTGCAATCTCGTGGTTTGATTATCTAAGTGTTAGATATTTTGAGTTTGGTTGAGCATTTACTTTCCAAGTACTTTACATCTCTCAATTTACACTCTATGTGGTGTGATTCAAGAAGTTGTGAATCCCACTTGGAGGCATCATCTTGTTGAGTCTTGAGTGCTTTAGTGGTTGCCATTGAAACGCAGTCCAATAGAGTAAGTGTTATTGGGGCATGATGGTCCTTATGTGATTGATCTTAACTTTGAATATCTCTTAACTCTCACACTTTGGCACTTGTTAATCTTGTCTATTTGTATCTTATGTATCTCTTGTATAATTGTTGCAACATTTCTTATATATTGTTGTAAGTACTTGTATCTTCTTGTTTTGGAATAGTTGCAGTCTTATACTTGTAATGTTTTGTAATTCAACCTCCTTGAACATAGTTGACCCCTTTGTCCAACCTTAGGCACTAGTCTTAGTTGACTTAGGGAAGGGTTCGCTTGACATAAATACTTGTGCATTTTGCATTTGTTGCCTTAGCATCATAGGCTAGTCTTCCCCCTAAACCTTTAACAAATTAAAACTAACTCCTAGAACTTCAAAGTTAAATCACATCTAGTAACTGGGGTCTACCGCCCTTGGTTTTTCTAGGAGTAAGCCTAGAAGGAAGAGGTTCCAGTCAAGGTGACAGTGTGGATTCCAGTCAAGGTGACAGTGTGGACTGTGAACCTAGGCATTGTGTCTCCAAGGACACACTAAGTGAGCTGAACTTTGCTCGCGTTTGCAAGTGTGTATTAGGACGGCAACACCTCAATAGCACTTACTCTATTGGACTGTTTTTCAATGGCAACCACAACACTCAAGACCCAACAAGAAGATGCCTCCAAATGGAATGCATTATCTCTTAAGGGATCACACCATAAAGAACACTTAACAAATAAAATGGAATGCTTTGAAGAACAAGTGCTCCACGATACTTAAAAGATGACACTTAGATGACTAATCAGAAAGCAAAGGAAATAAACTTGCATGTAAAATTATAACTGAGGAGTGCTTGCAAGTATTGCTTAACAAACATAAGATGTACCAATCAAGACAAGGTGTTCAAATGCTTAATAGATTTAAGAGTTACTTAAAGATTGTTAAAGTTTGAATTACCCTAGCTAAGTGTCAAACCAAAATCCTCCACCCCCAATTACCAAAAGGTTGTTGGATGCTCAAGAAGTGAGGCAACAAGGCCTACCCTAGCTTCACAGGTCAACCCTAAAGATCCGAGTACTCTCAGAAAGGACGCCGCACGCCATGAAACCATCCCCGGCCTAGCACCTTCCGTTGTCTTCCTCAAACCCCATTTTAGATGGCGAAGATAGTGAATGAAGGTGTCCTATTAGGTCTAGTATGTTATTATACCTATGGACTAAGTATTTTAGTGTGTTTAAGAGTGTTTGGGTGACTTTTACTTGCCTAAAAACAATGAACTAATGCCAAAACCGAAACTTAATCCAGCCCCAAAGATGTGTTCTAAATCATGAGATTGAAGCATGTAAACATATATAGAACATATAAAGCAATGCTTAAATGAACAAGTTATTCCCACATTATTCACTTAACCATAGATGTTTGCAAGCTTGAAAGAAATGAATGTTTTAAAAGGACAAGAATAGCTTGCCAATGAAAGATAGGATTGCTTTAAATCATCATCACTTAACCATGTGTGTATTGCATTAAGAACAAGTGCTAAGAAATGAAACATGAAAGATTTAAAGCATGCAAGTGAATTTATGCCTCAAGGGCTTAAGCTAAGATCTAGTATGTGAGTGTGAGATCTACTTCTAGAAGATTTTAACCATATGAACATAAGCAAATCAAAAACACATTACTAATCTAGCCATACTATGTTGGGGGTTGGCTTTGCCAACTACTCATCCAAGGTGTAGGCAACCATGCAATAAAACTTGCAATAGAAAGCAAAACAAAACACAAACCACTCACAATGGCACAAGGTGGAGGCAAGCCTACCTTTGTTGTACCAAAGAGGGTTGGAAATTAAATGACTAAACTAAAACTAAAACAATCTTAGCCACACAACCTTGTCCTAATGACAAGTGGGGCAAAAGAATGAAAAAATGTTGAAAATGAAAGTACACCCTAGCCTTACGATTTTGGGGATGCCTCACCCAAGGTGTAGGCACTTAATCACTTGTTACAAGAAAGAAAAACCTATTACAAGAAGGCAAGCCTCAAGGGAACTTCCCGGGGGCTTGCAACAATGCTAGAAAGAGAAGGGAAATGGTGAGTTTTCGTTACCCAATTAATGGAGAAGTTCTTGAGGTGTTGTATGATTGAAAGTGGGCAGCATAACCCTTATACCTAGTAAGTACCTGCAAAAACCAGCAAGATATTGCTTGCTGGATATGCTACACAACACACAACAAGTCAAGAAAAAATTATGTTTTTAGGCAGAAATTTTTCACATAAAAGTATCCAAACAAAATTTGATTTAAAGTGACCTATCTATGAGGGTTAGTAAACTGAAATATGAAATGAAATGAACAGAAAATCAGATTAACAAAGTGATGGAGTTTAGGTATGTTTTGAGAGAAGATTCTTCCTTGAGGCTTTCCCAACAAAACCCTAGAGGTAACCTTGCAAACTTGAAGCAAAACGTGAGGTACAAGAATAGATAATATGGTTGAATGAGTCAACAACATAACCTACTTTACATCACTAGCCACCCAACATATTTAGATCAACAATAATACTATTGGTTAACCTACCCAAGTAAACTACTTTACTCAAGAAATCTACTCAATACCATACAAGATGCAAAAGCTACAACATCACCTCATGTGCAAGAAGAAACAAGACTACTCTTTGTTGCTTCAAATCCTCCAAAGCTTCTCTATTAATCCAAAAGGAGAGTCTCGCAGCAACAAGTTGCTCCAACACTCTCAAGAGCAAAATGGGTGGATGCAATGTGAACAAGAGAGAGAGAGATGGGGCGAAAATCCAGTAGCATAACACTAGCTCAAGATATGGTAAGGAAAATAGTGAGGGAGGGGTTCTATTTATACCTCAAGAGGCAAAACGACCCCTGTTTGATCACTGCCAAGTGTCAAACCCAAGTCAAAGGAGGGAATCTCAAGGAGAGAGGCAGAACTTTAGGGTTTTAGACAAGGATTGATGAGGTGGATGAGTGAGTTGGAGTGTGGGGACAAGCAATAGGTGATGTGGGAGGTTAGGAAGGGCGCACATGTTGAGGAAGGGGCCCACAACTCAATTGAACCCTAGTTAAAACGTTTTTGCATGTGGAGGGGGCACAAATCCCCCTAGGGGCATGAGGGTATGAGTGATTGAGTGGGTAAGGGGGTGTGAAAAGGTTAGGACAAGGGTTGGGTAGGTTAGGAATCATCTCTCTCACCTTTATCCACTTTTACTTTACCCCATTAACTCAAAATTACAAAAATAACATTTTGACTATGTCATGACTTAGCAATTAAAATTGTTGTTTTGACTAACTGAGACTCTTGGTGCACAAACACCTAGAAAAAGTTGTCCGACTGAGCTGAAACTTGGTCCAAGGGTGTAGGGGGTCTCATTCCATTTCTTTTGAGCACAAATACCCCTAGCAAAATCCCAAGGACCTAGTTTTTACAATATTTGCTCAAAAATAATTAAAATTAATTAATTAAATTAACCAACCTTAGGCAATTTTAATTAATTAAAAAAAACCTATCTAGACTCGACGAAATTCCGCGAAACTTTCTAAGATGTCATACATGGTCATTTACATCATTCCTAAATACTAGTTACCAGAGGATAAACCCACTAGAACGCCCTTCACCACTTTGGAGGAATTATCGTTGATGTGAGGGAAAAACTCAAGGGAAATTAATTAAGGCTAAAAAGCCAAATTAATAACCTGAGGATAAAAAACTCTCAGTGAAAGGAACTCTCCTAATGAATAAATCCCAAAGTAAATGACCTAACTATGACCCATGCAGACCTATTACATTATTAACCCACGCAGGGGTGTGGAAATTCCGTTTACAAAAATATGTGTTGGAGGCATAAATTGCCCAATAGAACCAAATAATATTCGACATATTAGCATCTGATGATGCATCTCTTCATGGCACATGGAATTGACCCCCTAGTTGAATAGGCGGTCAACAGTTCATATCTGAGACAGAACTGGAACATAGTGATGGCCTCCTCCTTACAAAGAGTTGAGAAGAACTCCAGATGATTCTCATGTGTAACGCAGTGAGAAAGGAGATCTGTTGAGTTGGAAGTGCCTGTGGTTGAGCACAAGGTGAACGTGTGAATTCCCATGAGTTGGGTGTATCGTTATGAGACAGAGATGAAGACGATGTATTAGCCTCCTCTGAGCAGAAAGTTGAGATGATGAACTCCAGATGACTCTTATGTGTAATGCAGTGGGAAAGAAGATCTGTTGAGTTGGACATGCCTGTGTATGAGCACAGGTGAACGTGATCCTAGTGGTTGAGCACTAGTGAGTGTGGTTCTCCTGTGAGACGCAATGATATAGAGATATGTACATCCCTATGGATGTGCCCCTAGTGGCTAAGCACTAGTGGGTGTATGAGATCTCTTGCTATATTGTTCAAGAGTCAAACTTACTTGTAACCCTAATTGTAATGTAAAGGGTACAGGTCGACCCCACCTTAATGTAAAAGATAATTAATCTAGTAATTATTAATTATATTGTGATTTAGTGAGGTCAACCTTGGTGTGCCAATAGACACTTTTGTTGATAGGTTCAGTCTAATACAAGTAAATGTAAATTCCCCATTGAGGAATCATATCTCAAGTGTGAGTTTGGAAATTTCAGCAAGTACATCTTCTTGGGAAAAGTGAGCACCTCTCTTGGGCGCTAGTCTTCTAGGGTTTGTGAGCACCCTTTTGTGTGCTAGGTTTTCTTGGTGGTGGAGGTCTTTCTCTTGAAGAATATAGCAAAGGATTGGTTGGGTTTTCTTCCCTTGTTGAAAAGGGTTTCCCGGGATACTTCTTGTGTACTTGTGCATGGTGTTTCTTCTTGTGATCTTGGTTGCTGCAACACAATTGTTTATGGTTTAAGTAAAATACTAAAATGGAATGAACTTCGTACTTAAACCTTGCTTATTGAAAAATCAACAAAGGTAAAGGTTTTGATAGTATTTTTTGTCAATCACTCAATAGCAAGGCTTAGATCAGTGCTTTTTTTAGGGTAAATGGAGTCCTTTTAGGCAGCGACAAATCTTGAAGGAACAAATGATAATGAGAGAACTAGAGACAAGAGGGGTCAATAATTGAAGTGTTGGTAGCCCAAGGCTTCAATCACCAAATCCTAGGGTGAAAATGGCCACTAGGAAGTAGGTAACCCTAGGCCCTAGTAGTTTCCCTCCTTTAGCTCAAAGAAGAAGTAGATGACAGCTTAGATAAAGCAAAATGTGTTAGGGTGTTGCAATGGCAAGGCCCTTAGCAAAAGCTTCAAGAAAATCAGTTTTCTAGCATAATCTAGTAGGTGAAAGTTATTAAGGCAAGGACAATAACATGTGCTTTTAGCCTCCTAGGGTTTTAAGCTAGCAATTTCATAATCTTGGTATAAATGCAAGATAAATATAACTATAACCATTCAATGAAAAAGAATTGCAGAAAATTTACTTACACTCACCAAGAATCATCTAGCAAATAGCCTAATTGAACACTTCCACCAAGAAAAATGCCAAAATAGTCCAAAAAAAGCCTCCTTCAAGAAGTGTGCACCAAATTTCAGCCAAGTAACCCTAATTAGGGCGCAGATTTCAGACCTCACACTTGTGTGAGTGAAAGATAATGAAAAAATACAAGGGAAAATCCCTTATTTATACAGTTACAATGACCATTATTAGGTTAAAAAGGCTGACATGGCCAGTTTACATGTACTATCTAGTTTTTACATTAAATGACAAATTAAAACCCTAAATCAAGTAGAAAAGGTGGTGTCATACCCTTTTAGGGTGACTTTAGGCCTTTCTAGTGCAACGTTGGCCTCCAGGAGCAAAGCATCAAGCCTCCCAAGGCCTCTGGATCAAGCCACACGTGATAGTTGGCACACAACTGCCTCCAAAGTGTCCATCAAACGTTGGGTGAGTGA
>CBVK0102573052.1:0-11081 GCA_900067695.1 Picea abies | reverse complement strand
CAATCATGTGTTCTAGTGTTTTGGCATAAAATAAACATCATGCTACAAATTTATGTTGTTGTGGAACGGTTTCCATGAAGAGCTAGTTCTATCACTATCAATTTTCAAGTGGTTGAACAATGTCGGGAGGCTAGGAGTTGACAGAGTCTTTGGAAGAATTGCATGGAGCCATAATGCATATCTAGATGATAATCTTATGTCACTTGCAAGCCATCAATAGTAATTTGCGGGTTAAATATGCAGAGTGGACCCATGCAAAAGAAATTGCAACTGGTGCACTATTATGCTAATTTTATTACATCAAGATGCATAAAAACAAAATCTACGAGATAAATTAGTTTGAGTTTCTATTTTTCATGGCAGGAACTTTGTAGAAGACAATAGGGGTACCCGCCATGGATCATTATGAAGTTCCATGGTACATTTACTTGAAAAGATTGATCACAATATCCCTTATACTATTGTTCAACACTACATCCATGTAGTTCACACCTATCAACCTCGACCAATCAACATTAAAGAGGAGCAATACTATTCAAGTACAAGATCTTTATGCTCTCTGCCTGTATCTACTTCTAGTATTCACCACATGTTTTATAGCAAAGTATACGATCTACCTCCAGTTATCTAGGAATGTATATTATTATTTCAAAATGTGAGTAGCCTCTTGATCTTGTTAATTTTTTTTATTGCATCGAATAAATCTTAGTTAAGGGCTTTTGAATATCTTATATGATACAATTCTCATTACCATTTCTTAAGTGTAGTAATTCCCCATGGACTATACATTGCTTATTTCCATTTCTTAAAAGTGTAAACATTTCCCCATGGGTTCCATTAGGCATAGGTCAACTTGGAAAATTGTAGTTTGGACAAAGTCTAAGGCTTTGGTGTCCTCAATAACTAGATCAAATATCATATAGTATAATGTTAACAATTGCACATCATTTAATCAAATCGAAATATATTTGATTTCTCTATAAAATAAATTTTCAATATTATCTCATTAAAGTTTTTTGCTTATCTTGAAATCGATATATTCAATAGCCAATGTTAGAAGTGATACCTAATAAAATTGAATTGTTGTAATGGGGTTTTAGAAAGAGTCTTCTTACTAGACAAAGTCCAAGGCTAGCTTCATAGTCATTGATGATACAAAATTGTTGAAGGAAATCTTAGGATTGGAGTGAAAGTAGGTTTTTTGTTTTTTGTTTAATAGCCATAACACACAAAATTACATGCATACACATCGAGATACACATGTAATATATATAATACTTGAAAGCAATATTAGGGTTGGAGTGAATTTGGGGTTTATATTTTGTTGACCTAGTCTAGTCAATGTTTGGCTTGGACTTAATCAAGTTAGACAATGACTCAACCAAGTCGATTGTGCAACACTTCTTTCAACCATTCTACTTGTGTGGACACAAATATAATTTGTATATCATTCTTATTTGTTTGGTGGATCAATCTATCACATTCATAGATACACTTGTGCCTTAATATTGTGTGATAACTAATTGTTTTTATAACATTAGAATTTAAGTTGTCTATGTATATTTATTGAAACATTTAATATGAAGGTGTTCTTATGTTGGACTTCTACTTACTAGGAGTATGGTACTTTGTAAGGGTTGACTGCTACATTTTATTGCAAAGTCCTTTGATATGAAGTTTTGGGTCTTGCCTAAACCAATGAATGTTCATGCTTCATTTTTCCTTGTTTGACGAAAAATGGGCTGGTTAATTTTTTTTAAGGTTTCATTACATATTTAGGAAATTGTTATTCTTGTCTTTTAGTAGATTATGTTTATTATTTTGGTTTGGATTCATTTTGTTTTTAAAATTTTTATGAGTTTTTGGATGAGAATTTTTTAACAAAAGATTGAGGATATTAACTATTAAAAATAGCAAATGAATCTTTAGATATGGAATGGAAAATTTATTCAAATAAACTTGAAAATGTTGACATGAATATGAAAAAGCTGGTATGATCAAATGAATTATTGAAAGATGTTGATAATTTTAAGGTAAGAGAAATAACAATAACAAAAAACTAATTAATGAAAGATTTAACAAAGAGAAAAGGCATGTGATCACCAAATATTAATAAGGAATCTTGCAAAATGTTTTTTAAAAATTTCGATAAATGCAAAGAAGTAAAAGATAGAAGAGAACAATTCCCCTAGGATAATTATGTAGATGTTCAAATAAAGTCATTTTCCCACAAAACATTTTAACAAGGGGAAGGTGATTGGTTAATACGCTAAACTTGTACATTTCTACAAATTGAGGTGTTTTTTTTTAATTTTTAATTTTTATTTCATCTCTTAATATTATTTTTTTGCTAATTACTATGTTCAACTTTTGTTTGTAGTCATGCTAGGAAGAGGAGTTTGACCCCATGCTAAGTGATGATGAAGAAATGAAAATATTATAATGCTAAGATCATATGCCATCTAGAAATACATTTATGGTTTATAAAACAAAGATATGTCCAAGCCTACTTAACACAAATTATACCTGTAGACTTGTAGATGCTGGTTTTAATTTCCTTTGCTCAAATGATTAGCAAGGTGTGATTTTTCAGTTGGATCATACCATATTCTTTGAGTTTGTCCTTTAATTGATACTCTATTTACATAGGGCATACTCTTCATAAAAGTCTAAATAAAATTAGCTTAATTAGGAGAGTAAATTAAAATCAAGATTGGAAAAATACTTTATAAGTATTATACCAATTATTTTATGAAGTCATTCTTAGTTAAGGGGAGTGGCTCGATATCCTATTTACACATGACATACTCTTCATATAACAGATTTGTCGACTTAACGAGAACTTCAATCACAAAACGATGGCCTTAAAAACCCATATTTTTTGATACAAAACACCCAAATCAATCCCATTTCAAAAAGTGGTGCTACCGGTAATGTCTTTTTTTATTAGGGTGGTTAAAATTGTGACTTGTTTGAAATCACAACCCTGACAACTGATACCAAACCTTAAAATTGACCCTCAAATAAAAAAATAATGTTACTAGTAGAATCAATTTATTTTTGGAGTCAAAATAACAATTTAATTGAAGCTTTGGCCTTGACAACTTGCACTCTGATAAAAAAAATTACTTTAAATCCACTTGTAAATCCGACTTAAAAATTAATTTATTAATTTATTTTTATATTTTTTAATAATTTATATTAAAAATTAAATAAATTCAAAAAAAAAATTTGTCAACAATTTTATTTAAAAAAAAACAAATTAAAAAAAATAAAAATAAAAACACGCCTTAAAACAAAACCATAAATTTTAAAATAAATTACATATAATTTAAAAAACAGAAAATAGAAGAGAACTCCCCTCTCTATATAATATATAATTATTTACACACTTATATCATTTATATAACTTTATACACTATTTATAATTGTAAATAAATATAATTATTTAGAGTTATACCACTATATATAATATATAATAGTATATAGAGTTATACCACTATTTAGAGTTATACCACTATATATAATATAATATTTAGAGTTATACATTTATATTAATATATTACATTTATAACTATATTTTATACATTTACAACATAATTTTCATATAATGTTATATATATATATATATATATAATATACATACATCCTATTATGTATTATTATATATAACATTATCATATACTTATAATATATAAATATATTTAATCATATATTATATACATATATTAATACTTATAATTTATATATTTTAAAAATTAAAAAAAAAACCACAAAATCGATGGAGGCGATGACCTCTCCCTTGATTTTGTGGTGTTCTTTTAGTTTATATATATATAAAATGTAATATAAAATTAATAGATATAACATAATATGTAAATCATGTATATGTAATATATTTATTTTTTTATAAATTAAAAGTTTTATTTTCTGTAGAAACTGTAAATATTACATAGTCTTGGACTTCTAGGAAGCGGTCTGCCAAAAAATATGGAAACCAGAGCCATTCTCGACGTTTTAAAAAAAGATCATTCTGTCTTTATGTCTGGAAATACAAGGAGGGCTGGGTAGCCATAAAAACTTTCTTAAAGTGTTGATACGCATGTAAACAACAAAAAACAGAGGCAAAACTAGAGGGATTAAGCACTAGGAGTGTCTGCGTCGTCGCCTCCAGAAGAATGCTGGTGCTAGGTTGGAACAATATTGAAAGGTTGGCGACAAATTAGATAGTGGTTGGAGGCAGGCTCACCTGACAATGCATCATAGAGAAAGTCAAGCCGAGGATTGAGATGCTCCTGTTGAAACAATAGGTCTACCACATCTCGACGAATATCCATGATCAACGTAAGAAGCTCCTTGGAGAATTGAGGCCAAGAGGAATCAAGAGTCACCTCTAGGATACAAATGGCTTCTTGGGGAGGAATCAATGGAGGTGCTTCTTCAGCTGGTGGATTGTTCCAGAAAGCTTGACTTGTGGTGGCCACTACATGCTCCTGACAGGGAGGACTTGAAGGCGTGTGTACTCATGATTCGGAGGAGAGGAAGATTCCTCAGGGACTTCACGACCCCAATTCTCCCCTATGTCGCTGATTCCAATACCCTGCGTCGAAGTTGAAGGAATTTTCAGAGTGGAAGCCTGCATTGGCTCGTTGGGAGAAGGAATGGATCCACGCCCTCATTCGAAAAGATATCTTTAGTAACCAGGTCCTTTGCTGGAGCGTCCATGCTCACGAGGCATGATTCCAATGCTTGAGGTAGGGGAAATAAAATGAAACAAGACAAGATGAAGTAGTACATGGGAGGAGCTCTCTGGAGGAGCCAAGCTCATAGAGGAAGCAAGAATAAGTAACATATCCTACAAGTCAGAGTGACATAGGGAAATATCCACCAGTTCAGGCATTAAGAGAGTAATTACCACAGAGGGGATGTTGGCCTCTGTGGTACGCTTCCAAATTACTCTTGGCGACCATTTGAACCAAATCTACATCAACCTCACATGGTGAAAACTCCCATCATGTCAGTCTGCATTGAATAGCCTCCTCGTTAAATGAAGTCGGGAGGAGATGCGACAGGTTCGAGTGGTGGTTAATTTCATGTTGAGACGCGTGGCACCCCATCTTGGGAGGGGAAATCTGAATCTGTAAAAGCTAGGAATTGTTGGAGAATGGTATGAGTGGGGTGGGAAAGAGTGTCTATGAAAAAATCATTGTCCGTAAGTGTTGCTCCTTCATTAGCCAGTTTATCTGCCACCTTGTTGGTCTTTCTTCGCACATGAGAAAGGATAAGGATGAGGCTAGGTTGTAGAAGGGACTTGAGGAGATCAAGAGAACTGAGTAGGCGCCATCCGAGTGAGAGTTTGGCAGGGTCAGAACCATGCAAGATTTTGGTGACGATATTGATGATAATCTGAGAGTCTCCTTCAATGATGAGTTGTTTGAGGCCTAAAAGAGAAGTCGCTTGGATGCCTTTAATCAAGCCCTTAATGAGAAATCTGCAAACTGCTATTTAGTATTTATGGTTCTAAATTCTAATAAGCGTGTAAACAACAAAAAAAGAGAGGCAAAACTAGAGGGATTAAGAACCAAGAGTGTTTGCGTTGTCGCCTCCAGAAGAATGCTAGTGCCAGGTTGGAACAATATTGAAAGGTTGGTGACAAATCGGACAGTGGATGGAAGCAGGGTCACTTGACAGTACATCATAAAGAAAGTCCAAGCGACGATCGAGATGCTCCTGTTGAAACAACTTTGCCACATCTTGACAAATGTCCATGATCAACGTAAGAAGCTCCTCAGAGAATTGAGGCCGAGAGGAATCATGAGTCACCTTTGGGATATGAATGGTTTCCTGGGGGGGATCAGTGGGGCTTCAACTATGGGATAGCCCCAGTCAAAGCTGTATAGGGAAATATCCACCAGCTGAGGCATTAAGAGTGTAATTACCGCAGAGGGGATGTTGTCCTCTACGACACCCTTTCAAAATACTTCCGGCGGCCATCTCAACCAGATCTCCATCAACCTCATGCGGTGAAAACTCCCATCACACCAATCTGCATTGAAAGGCCTCCTCGTTAAATGAAGTTGGGAGGAGAGGCGATAGGTTGGGTGGTGGTTAATTGCATGATGAGACGCATGGCACCCCATCCCGGGAGGGAAAGTCTGAATCTTCAAGAGCTAGGCATTGCTGGAGAAGGGGATGGGTGGGGTGGGAGAGAGTGTCTAGGAAAAAATCATTGTTCGTAAGAGCTTCTCCTTCGTTAGCCAGTTTACCTACCACCTTGTTATCTGTTCTTTGCACATGAGAAGGGATAAAGATGAGGCTAGGTTTCATAAGGGACTTGAGGAGATCAAGAGAACTGGTTAGGCATCAATTGGGTGAGAGTTTGGCAAGGTCAGAGCCATGCAGGATTTTGTGGCGATATTGATGATAATCTGAGAGTCTCCTTCAATGATGAGTTGTTTGAGGCCTAAAAGAGAAGTCGCTTGGATGCCTTTAATCAAGCCCTAGAGTTCTGCTGAGTTATTGGTGTCAAAGCCTAGATTTCCTTCCTTTATATATTTAATGGTTCCTTCACTATTCCTAATTACGACACCATAGCCTACAGGGCCTAGGTTACCTTTAGAGGCTCCATCAAAATTCATCTTGTAGAAGCCAGAAGGGGGACACTGCCAAGTAGTTGGGCTTGTGGAAGTGGATTTGGGGCTAATTCCAATGGCATAGAGGGAGGGGTTAAGATTGAGTTTCCATTATGAAACGATGATGTGCCCATAGGGATTGCAAGTGAGATCTTCACTGGACCATTTCCTTAGTCTCATTGTTTCTTGAATATTATTGTAGATCTTGGTCCAAACAAAGTATGAGGAGGAGGATTTATTTGAAAAACTCTTTGATTATGCTCCTTCCATATTTGTTAGACCACAAATCTAGGAATCAGTTGCCACAATCTATTAAGGATGAGATTTTTGAAAGCATTTGATCTCCATCCTTCTATCATGTGAACGATGTTGTCTCTTTTGCAATCCGTTTTCCTCATGATGATTGTCACTTTGCCCCAAAGTTCTGCACTCAAGGAGCATTGAATTCATTAAGTGTTCCATCTTTTCCTCCTGCTGAAAACAGAGCGGGTAGACTAAAGGTCCAACAAACCTTTTTTCCTTAAGCTATCCGAGGTTAGGATTCTATTTTGGACAAGTAGAAAGAGAAAAGTAGAGACCTTGGGCCAAAGATGTGATTTTCATATAGTAGACCATACCTAGTCTTTAGGTAATAAATGAAATTTGGCAGTTAGGTAATATGCCTCTTTGATTGTGAAGGTGTCGACCGATGAGTGCCCCCATCGAAGAATATCTCTACCTTCCCACGAGTGGATTTTCCTCAGGGAGGTTATTTCCTTCCAAAGGCCTAGGTTACATACCTTAGGAAGATGGAGATCATTGTGTGTGGTTTTCCAAACTCACCATTGGGAGTCCGGGGGTTGATCTTTCCAAAAATTAATTACCTTTATTGTGTCGATGTTTGGAAAATGTGCTTGGATCTGTTGCAGGCCTTCCAAAGATTGAATTGGAGGGAGTTGTTGCCAGGAGTTAGACCAAAAGTATGCCTCTTGTCTGTCTCTTATTTTCCAGAAGGCATGCTCCTGTATGATGGGGTGATTTCTCCAAGCTACATTCTAGATATTGGATCCTTGGATTTGATCATTCATTCTGATAAGTTGAGCTTCTTCTATATTTGGAGCATATTTTTGTTTCCACAACCTGGCCCATAACGTTTTTGGGGTGTTTTAACCATTGCCACTAGATTTTGGCTCCCATAAAGTCATTTAGTAGACAAGGATCTCTGAGTCCCAGACCACTATTCAGTTTCGATTTGCATACTTTCTCCCATTTGACTGAAGCCCATTTTCTCTTGGATTTCATTCCCTACCAAAGGAAGTTTCTCTGCAAATTTCTGATAGTATTGAGTAAATATTTGGGGGCGGCTAGAGATGAAAACATATAGGTGGGTAGAGATTGTGAGATAGATTTAAATAAGACTAGGTGGGTAGAGATTGTGAGATAGATTTAAATAAGACTAGGTGGTTGGTGAAATTTAAAGTTTGGAAGGTCCAAGAATTTAGACGTCGGGCCAAAGAGTTGAGCAGAATAGACCAGGAAATGTTTCTAACTGTTGAGTCAAAAAGAAGGATGCCAAGGTAAATGGAAGGAAGGGAACTCCGAGGGATTCCTAACAAACGAGAGATGTGTATTTGAATAGATAGTGGTGTATTAAATAAAAATATCTGGGATTTCTTTAGGTTGATTGAGGTGCCCGAGGCTTCATTGAAGTCTGAGAGAATGAGTTTTAGTTTTTGAGCTTCCTGTGCAGTGGGTGTTCCCATGAGAGAATGAGTTTTAGTTTTTGAGCTTCCTGTGCAGTGGGTGTTCCCATGAGCATGGTATCATCCACAAAATGATTGTGAGAAGTTGTGGGCTTGAGATCATGCAGAGGAAGGCCTTGTAGGGAGCTGTCTGCAATATAGGCTTTGATGTACCGAATGAGCCCCTCAACCATGATGACAAAGAGGAAGGGAGAGAGAGGGTTTCCCTAGCGGATTCCGTGGGTGGGAGTGAACGTTTTGGAAGGGAATCCCTTGACAAGAATGGAAAAGAAAGCAGTAGAGGTGAGATTCATGATGCAATCTACCTAATCTTGAAAAAAGCCAAAAGTAGAGAGGATAGATCAGATGTATTGCCAGCTTAAGCGGTCAAAGGATTTTGAAAGGTGAAGTTTTATGAGCATACCTGGAGTTCTGGAATATTTGAGGGAGTGGATGACCTCATTAGCCAAGATAACGCTGTCAAGAATTTTTCTCCCTTCAACATAGCATCACTGCTCCTTGGATATTATAAAGGGTAGAATGGACTTGAGTCTTAGTGCAATGACTTTTGTGATGATTTTATAAATGACATTACATAAAGCAATAGGCCAGAATTGCTTGGGCTGGGTAACCCATTCCTCCTTAGAAATTAACATGAGGAAGGTGGCATTGAGTGATGAAAGGACCTTACCCGAGGAGTGAGATTCCTCCACCAACTTCCAAACCTCCTCCCATACCATTGGCTAGCAATGGTGAAATAAATTTGATGTGAAACCATCAAGGCTAGGAGATTTTTCCAAAGGCATTTCCTTCATATCTTGATCCACCTCTTTCATTGATATATGCCTCATGAGTGCTGCATTTTGTTCATGTGTGATGAGGTTGGGTATTTGTTGAGTAATTTTATTGATATCTTGGGAGTGATCATGAATTGATTCGGAAATAAGGTTGGTGTAGTAGTTGAAAATCTCATTCTCCATTTCTTCGTGCTCCCTGAGTGTCTGGACATGATCTGTCTCCATTCTAGTGATGTGATTTATGTGTCGTCAGTGGATCATGGTTCGGTGGAAGAAATTGGTGCTCTTCTCACCTTCTTTGAGCCATTACACTCTTGATTTCTTCTTTCATAGGATTTCCTCTTGTTGGTGCCTCTCTTTTAGTTGTTTTTCCAGAAGCTCCTCTTCTGCATGTAGGGGATCTGTTGGACCCTGTAAGATGATTTCCTGTTGGATCTCCTCGAGTCACTTCTTGATTGTTCGTTGGGCTTGGAATATGTTGCCAAAATCAATTTTGTTCCAATCTCGTATCGAATGCTTAAAATGCTTCAACTTTTGTTGGAGCCTGGACATATTGGTACCATGTGTACTAGTTTCCTCTGACCACCATTTGTGAGATAATTCCAGGAAGTCGGGGTGGTTAATCCATAAGTTTTCATACCTGAAGGGTTTGAATTTGGGATCACTTGTGGTGTCAATAAAAAATTGTATAGGCTAGTGTATAGGCTAGTGATCCAAACCTGATTTGGGAAGAATAATTGATTTTATAGCAACCCTTCCAGCATGAGAGTTTTCGATATCAGAAATTAGTCTAGCTGGAAAACTACTTCATTTTGGCTTGATCTTTTGTTAGTCTAGGTGAAAGTGCCATTTTTCATTTCAATATCTATTAGATGCAGATCAACGATGAGATTTTGAAAATTTTCGTTGTCTTTTTCCAATCTTATTTTTCTAGATCCACACGCTGATTAAAAGACTCAAACACATGAAACAAACTCAGAGTGAGTCTGTCAGGTAATTTCGTACTAGACTTGAGAATTTGCTACACCAAATTCCTAGAAACTATCACCCTGAAGACAAGTACCTCACTTACCTCTTTACCAATGCACTCTTGGTGCATTTAGGGTTTCTCCTCAATAAAAAGGGACCAAGAAAAATCCAAGAAGATTATCACATGGCTATACAAATTGAGGCAAATATCTCCTTATTCAAGAGAGAACACCTCTTTACTCCAGAAACTAAAGTTGATGACCCCAAAGATGGCCCAAACGCTCTTAGTCTGGAAAGATTAGTTTCCATTGAAATATTTGTTAATGAATTCCAGGAAAGAAGGAAACAAGTCATCGACCAAAAAAGTTTGAGGAGAAGGATCCTAATAAGGGTTTCCAATCCCATGAGGAAGAGCAAGAATTTACTCGTGCTCCTACCAAGGATAATGAGGAACTAGTTGAAAAGCAAGAGCAAGAGCAAGAATTTATTCATGCTGCTACCAAGGATAATGAGGACCTGGTTGAAGAGAAAGAGCACAAGGACATCAAACATGATGATGAAGTATTGATGAGTGGCCATCCCTCTGATGAAGCCATCCAAGAGCCTATTCATCCTGCACAAGAAGAAGAGGATGAGGTTAGTCATTTTCCTTTTCAAGTTTTTGATGATACCTTGTTATGTGATTCAGAGGAAGACGAAAGGGAATCCTTGGATGAAACATATCCTCCTTATTTTGAAGTTGAAGATGTAGAGGCAAGTCATGAGGATGAGACAACGATGCATGCTCTTCCTTTTAATGAAATCCTTGAAGCTCCTTCACAGGAAGAAGTAAACACGGTAAGTTATTTACTTTTCCAAGATTTGGATGATGCTCTATTTTATGATTTGGAAAGTAAAGAAGTGTCAGAGGACCCCTTGGATGTTTTAAGCCCTTCATGTTATGATAAAGGTGATGACTTTGT
>CBVK0102573037.1:0-13024 GCA_900067695.1 Picea abies | reverse complement strand
TTCAGTCGATGTTTCATGAGCAATCATAGGTATATTAGTAACTCTTCCACATATGGTTATCATCCTTCCTTTAAACAAGCCTATCCTTCCTAATGAAAGTACCATAGCAGGATTTCCCAAAATTTCTCAAGTGCTTTTTGGCATAATATTCACATGTGTTTCTTCATCCAAGACACAATATATGTTGAAGTCTTCTATTCTTGTAACTATGCATTGTTTTTCTTTCAAGATCTCTGGTAAACTGATGTCTCTGTGATCATCCATTACTTCTTTTAATTGTACTAACATAGTCTCAGATTCTTTTTCTTTATGATTCTCTAACATATCCTTGGTATTTTTACCTTCTTTATATTTTTCTTTTCTCATGTTCATCTTTTCAACTTTAGCAATAATCCTTGGGTAATCCTCAAACTCATGACCCATAGATTTATGAAAAAGACAAATAGGACTTGTATCAGGGAATTCCTTAACAAGATTTCTCAGTCTTATGCAATTATAACACAATGTCACTCCTCTCTTTCTTTTAAATGATCCCTAACCTCTCATGTACTGCGCACTGAAATCACAGTGTTGGACCTACAATCTACAAAAATTCTTTCTAGGTTCCTGCATCCACTTATTAGTCCAAAAATTCTTTCTATGCATAGAATAACATATATTTCTCTATTTCTATCAAATTTATTCAGATCAACTCTCTCTACTAACTATGCCCTAGATTTTAGACTAGGACAAAATCTAACAAACATACCTAGATTCATGTTTTCAAAGAAAACAATTCCACTTATCTTACCTTTACCTGAGCACAAAGCTTTAAGATCTTACCTATTTTCTTCAGATACGGTTTCTTTCTTAGCACAGAGCTTCACAAGTCAAGTAGAATATTGCACACTGCAGCAAAAGATCTACGCACAAAGGTTTCTCTTTTCTTCAGTTCCCAACAATCACAGTTTCAGGTCTTGGCAATGGAACAATTTTTTGGCACAGGGGCAAACCTAGGGTTCAACACACCAACAAAACCCTAACTACCATCCCTTTTGGAAACACCTATGAAGAAGATGTGGTCTCACCTGAGGTAGAGGCAGGGGGGTTGCAGGACTCAGGTGTCTACAACCAAGCTAGGACACAAATCTGTGATTACAACACTCAGTGGGGCACTTAGACAATGATAGGCATTAGTTCATGAGTTTCATTCACATCACAGATTAAACCCTTATTACAGATCAATTCAACAACAATAAAGATCAAGCACTTTCAATCACTTAACACATAACATTAGCTTAGATCTAGCATTCATTCATCTTTAATACCATTAAGCACTAAGAAATAACATCATATGCATTCATCATACATTATAACAATAACACTAAGCAAATAAACAACATAATTCACCTCGCACAAAGCACATCAAGACACAAGATATATGTGGTTCACCTAGTGTGGCGCTACGTCCACCAACTTCTTCTTCTTATTTATTAGTCTTCAATCTTCTTACATTCACCTGCTCCTGTGCACAAAGCCACAGAGCCAACTCTGCAGAGGAGAGGAGATCTGTGTGTTGCGCACCAGATCCTCCTTCCCAAAACCAGGTCAAGGCACAAAGCCAACTCCTTAGTAGCATAGAGCCTTAATTTACACAACTAGTTCGCACAAAGAAACTTACAACCTCTTGCACTAAGCCAACATTAACACTTACAACATATTGTGCACATATCCAACCAGTCTCCTCTTCTTACATCGCTTAGCTACTTATTTATACATTTACAAAAAGGACTAATTGTGAGTAAACCCATGGGTCGACATCCCATAACCCATTATATAAACCCTAGTAAAACCTTTGGGTCCACAAGCCCGCAAAATAAGGGAAATCACACGATCTTATCTCCACCTGGGCGCTCCATCTTCGACCAGCCTGTCGAAGTCCAAAAAGTGATCAACACGACCAATGTGTCCTCAAAACTTGGTCAAGGGACAACAAAGATATCCAAAAATGATACTAGATCAAGTGTTCATAGGAAGAGGAAAAAGAGACACTCATAGAGTTCTCTGATAGAAGAATTTAAGAAGGCTAAGCCCCTACCTTTGATGGATAAATCAAGAAGGGACAAGAACATGAAGCTTGGATATTGGGGTTGAGAAAGTGTTTTCAAGTACATAATTACTCAAAAAATACAAAGGCAAAGATTTTCATATTCAATATGAATGTATGAGCTTCCATATGGTGGGAGGACCTCAAGGAAGTCAACGGATTGAAATAGAGTAAGTTGACCTGGAAGAAATTTGAAAATTATTTTAGGAAGGATTACCTATTGGAGAAGTACTTTGATGGGAAGATAAAGGAGTTCTATGAACATAAGTTGGGGAAACTTACCATGGACACATATGCCAAGAGATTCTTAGATTTTTTGAGGTTTGTTCCTTATGTTAAAGATGTAAAAGCAAGGATACATTGTTCCTTAGTGGGTTTCCACAATAATATCAGGAAATAATTGAATTTGATGAGCCTAAGACCTTGGAGGATACCATTAGGAAGGCCAAGTGTTTTTATGATCAATCCAAGAATAAGGAATATTTTTCCAAGGATTGGAAGAGAAAATGTAAGAGCATATTTCAGAAGAATAGATTCAAACTATCCCCATATAAGAATTCAAGGAAAGGTGCTCAATTTTGTCAACTGAGAAGAAGTGTGCATCAACAAAACTCTCCATCCCAAAGTAGAAATAGAGCATCAGACAAGATGAGAGAAAGGGTATAGGAATCAAATAAAGAGCCTCTACAATGTTGGGGTTGTGGAGAGGCACATTTGTTGAGATATTTTCCTCACAAGCATCATGACAAAAAAAGGTTTTATCATGTTCATGAGTCTACTATGGTCAATGATGTGGCCAAAAGTGAGCCCAGGATATAAGCAACTGTGGAAAATTGGAAAGCATACCACCAAGATTCTATGGTCAAGATGGAAGGTATAATTTTAGAGAAAATAATCTCTATTTTAATTGACCTTGGATCTAACCTTAGTTATGTATCACCTAAAATTGTTGAATCACATGCCCTATAGAGAAAGAAACATGCAAAGGCATGGTTGGTTCAATTAGCCACAGGGACCAAGAGAAAAGTGGTTGAGGTAATAGAGGATTGTCCATTTGAAATTATTGGACTTCATACTTAAGCAACCTTGAATATCCTACCCCTAGGGTCATATGATGTGCTTCTAGGAATGGACTGGTTAGTTGTTCACAAAAGGAAATTGAACTATTATGATAAGACCCTAGAGTGTGAAGACAAAGAAGGAAATGCAAGAGTTTTGCAAGGCATTCAGAAGCTAGTTTCAGTTAGACAAATATCATCACTACAACTTAAGAAATTCAGTCGAAAAGGGTGTCCCTTGTATACAATACAAGTGCTCAACTCAATAGAGAGAAAGGATCTGAAGGTTGAAGACCACCCAATATTGTGGGAGTTTAAAGATGTATTTCTAGAGGAGGTACCTGGACTCCCTCCAAAGAGATTTATTTATTTTTCAATATATCTTGTACCTGGAGCAGTACCAACATCAAAAGTACCCTATAGGATGAGCACACCAGAACTGGTGGAGTTGAAAGTGAAGTTGAAAGAGATGTATAAAGGGTACATTAGGCCAAGTGTATCCCCATGGGGAGCACCAACATTGCTTGTGAAGGAAAAGGATGGTACATTGTGGTTGTGCATTGATTATTGATAGTTAAATAAGATGACCATCAATAATATGTATCCATTACCCATGATTAATGATATTTTTTATCAACTCAGAGGAGATATAGTTTTCTCTAAGATTAAATTGAGATATGGATGTCACTAAGTCAGGATCAAGGATGAATACATTCACAAGAAATCATTTAGACAAAGATATGGAGACTATGAGTTTATGGTAGTGCCATTTAGGATTACCAATGCACCAACCACCTTCATGTGGTTAATTAATAGTGTTCTTAGCGAGTATTTGGATAAATTTGTCTTGGTGTTTGTGGATGATATTTTTGTGCCTTCCAAGACTAAAGAAGAGAATGAAGGACATATTAAGACGGTGTTACAGGTGATGAGGGATCACTAGCTATATTCTAAGTTCAACAAGTGTGACTTCTTTTAGAAGGAGATTCAATATTTGGTCCACACCATTTCAGTAGAAGGAGTGGCAGTAGATTCCAAGAAGATCAAGGAAATTAAGGATTGTCCTACCCCTTGAAATGTGATAGAGGTAAGATCGTTTATGGTATTAGATGGATATTATAGAAGGTTTATTAAGGGATTTTCCAATATTGGCCATTCCATTAACTCATTACAAAGGAAATGGAAGAAATTTGAATTGTCAACAAAATGTGAAGCCAACTTTTAGTAGTTGAAGCATCTTTTGACCAATGCCCCTATTTTGAAAATTGCAGACCCTAAAAAGGATTTCTTGGTTTGTATTGATGCTTGCAAGGAAGGAATAATTGGAGTTATTATGCAAGAAGGACAAGTGATCTTTTATGAGTCAAGGAAACTAAATGATCATGAGAAATAGTATGTCACCCATGATCTAGAACTTGCAACAATTGTGCATGTGTTGAATATGTGGAGACATTACTTTCTTGGAAAAAGGTGTGTCTTGATGATAGACCATTGTCGTTTAAAGTATTTGTTTGACCAACCACAATTGAACAATAAACAATCCAGATGGATGACACTGATTAGTGAGTTTGATTTTGAAATCAAGCACATAAAAGGAAAAGAAAACAAAGAGGTAGATGCACTCAGTTGAAATTTACAGACAATACACTTAGTAAAAACAAGTGTAGGTGAGTATGACCTCAAGCAAAGAATTAGAATCCTCTTACAAGAAGATGAGTTTTTCAATCGGGTAATAGAAGGAGTGAAGAAAGAACCCAAAGAGAGAAATTATGAAGGGTATCAGTTTATAACTGATAAATTGTTACTATAAACCAACAGGTTGTATGTGTCTTATTTAGCAAGACTGGAACACCTGATCATGGATGAATTCCATAGGAGACCTTATGTAGATCATCCTGGTTATCAAAAAATGATAACAATAGTAAGACAATTGTATTACTGGATGAGAATGAAGAAATAGGTTGTTGAGTATATTTCCAAGTGTTTGGAGTGGAAATGAGTCAAAGTTGAACACAAACATCCTACGAGACTATTACAACCATTGCAAATTCTAGAATGGAAATGGGAGACAATCTCCATGGATTTTATTATTGGTTTTCCAAGGACAGTTAGGAAAATTGAGAAATTATGGTGGTGGTGGATAATATAAGTAAGGAAACTCACTTTATTCACATCAAATCTACTTTTAAGGCTATAAATGTTGCTGAAATTTTTATGAAGGGAATTTCCAGATTGCATGGGTTAACCAAGACCATAATTTCAAACAAAGACACAAATTTCACTTCAAATTTTTGTAAAGGATTGTTTGCAGGTTTGGGAACACAATTAGTGTTTAGCATGGCCTGTCATATAGTTTAACATTTAACATGGCCTACAATTAGTGAACAAAGTGTTGGAAGACATGTTGAGGATGCATGTTATGCATCAACCCAAGTAATGGGAAGAATATATATCCCTGATATAGTTTTCCTATAACATTGGTTATCAAGAGTCATTGAATATGAGCCCATTTGAGGCTCTATATGGTAGAAAATGCTAAGTTATAGTTAGTTGGGATAGTCTAGTGGAAAAAATCACACTTGGACCAGAGTTTCTAAAGGAAATAGAGTAGGAAATGATCAGGATAGGAAAGAATTTGAAGATATAATGGGATAAGAAGAAGAGCTATGCATACAAAAAAAGAACTCATAAAGAATCTAAGGTGGGAGATCATGTGTATCTCAGGGTGAAACCCAAGAGGATCTCTCTAAGGATCGAAACTTGTGATAAGTTAGAACCTCGATATTGTGGGTCATTTGAATTTATAGAAAGAGTGGGGCCAATAGCATATAGAATTTCCTTTCCACCTACAATTAGAGTTCACAATGTTTTCCATGTATCCTTATTAAAGAAATATGCTTATGATTATAATCATGTTATTGATTGGAATGTGATACAAGTGGAATCAAAGGGAGAATTCAAGCATGAACCTTAACACATCGTAGACAAGAGAGAAACATTACTCTAGAACCGAGTTGTCATGCAGGTCAAGGTTCAATGGAAGAAATTTGAAGAAGATGAGGTTACTTGGGAACTGGAAGATGCCATGAGAAGGACATACCCATTTTTCTTTTCTGTATAAATTGTATATATATGGTGTTTGAAACACTGAGGAAAATGTTTCTTTAAGGGGGAGGGGAATGTAATACCTTGTTTTCCCCCATGAATGTAATTATGCTAAGACTTTGTGTAATGTGATTATGAAGCATGTGATTATGAAGCATGTGATTATGTTTATAATTAATGAAAAAAACACCAGACAATTGAATAAGAAGGAAAAATCCTTGATTACTAGAGATGATACCACAAGTGGGACTCGTGAGGTGGAATTGAGAATTTTCAATGAAGAAAATAGGAAGCTTTATCAACATTCTAGTCTACACCTGCAACAAAATTAAATCACCACCTATCAATGTACCTAGAGTACATGAGACCATGTGACTAGTTATGGAGATCAATATTGGTGGTTGAAGAAGTTATAACTATTGATATATTTGATGTTTGGAGAAGCAAAAGGGTCAACATAAACTCAGATCGAAGGACGTGCCCAGATTTCCCCTTCAAATTTGGTGAGCCTGATTGGATGGTTTCATCTGAAACAAGACCATGAGAATCTCGAGAATAGGTGGAAGAAGAGAAAAAAACTCTAAATCCATCATGTAGAATTGGGTGCAGGAAACACATTTCGTAGTAGGGAAAAAGAACAAGAGAATCAACGTGTAGGTGCCTAATAGATAGATTCTCACAGAGATACATTGTGAACAAAGTGAGTTGTAGACTCATAACAGATGGTGCAGTGAGTGGATAGATTCACACACACATATATGAGTAAAATAGGAAACTTTCCCAAGAGATAAATGGTCACCCTGGAGCACAGAAGACCCATATCTATACTAGAGAAATAAATGACTGCAACTTGGTTCTTACTGGAAATAAATTGACACTGGTAAGGGGAGGTCACCGATGGATTGTGTAGCAAAGAATGGGATCCCTTATGCAAAGGAAATATCGTTGGGAAGGTACCTAATAAACTCATGGAGGTCCCGAGATTAGTGGGAAGAGGGAAACTTTTGTTGTTTCTAGTGGAGTGAAGGGGAGTAACCTTCTTGAAGCATTTTCTCAATTTGGAATTCAATTGAACTAGTCCCCTGGTGGTATCATGGCTTAGCACAGGGGTGGCATGTTGTAGAAATCCATACTATAGCATAGTATATGGTTGGGAGGAAACAATTCCTCTCTTAGTCAATTGGTTGGTTGAGATTATTCATTGAACATATAAGTGTTATTTCTTGTGGTGTTTAGTGCATGATTAACTATGAAAATAAATCATTTGTTTTTATAAGGTGGATGTGATTAACTGAAAAAACGTTGTATTCCTAAGTAAAATGGATTATTCATGATTGTTTCCACTATTAATGATGACAATTATGAATATCCAAGTGGTTAGTGTTAATACAAGTTTTTTTCTTGTAAAACTAAAAGTCTTTGAACGAAAATATGGAAAGATATAAATATTCATGGGGAGAGTGGTAGTAGAGTGCCCCTAACCTTCTGGTAAAGTTATTGTATGACTTTCGGAACCCCTTCACCAAGAAATCCCCTATTTTGAAATGAAATCTTGCAAGATGCAAAATATTCAACTGGGTTTTGAAGTAAGAATGACTTAGCCGGACACAGAGTGAAGGTGAGAGTCTAGGAAATTCTAGTGAAACCTTAGTAAATAATCCTGAAGATACCTTGAGTAGTTAAGTCTTGAATTGAGCCTTTACCCTAAGAAAAGCCCCATGTTTTGATCAAGGAGGATTTCAAACCATTGGTTCAATGTGCCAAGAAGATCCTAACCATTGGTTGGAAGGTGAGGCCATTGGAGTGACCCAACACAAGGTTGTGAAGGGATTCCAATGGGGAAGACTCCAAGTCAATGAGAGTTTTTGATTTATCGAAGGATGAGGAGATAAAATATTGACCATTGATATCGAGTGTAAGGGGTATAATTATATTAGAAGATAGATGATTGGAGATGTGAGAGATGGCACGGAAGAGAGTCTGATGGAGAGGAAGAGTTTGAGGATTTTCGATATATCAGAAGACATACCGGTGGTTTACATCCATTGGATCTAAGGTGACATGTCTGAGGTAGAAGCTATAGGTGTATTTAACTCTTATACAATTGTGAGACTCCAAATGAACCTTGACCATTGGATAGAACTGATTGTGGATCATTGGATCTATTTGAGTGTCCATTGGAGGAGTGTTGGCTGGAATGAGTCACATTCACGAGTGGATGTATTTTGATGGAAAAGGACTCCAATTGGTTTTGAGTTGTGAATCGATAGGTTGGGATGAATATAATCTTGACCGTAGATTTGTCAATAGTCCCATGTATTCACGTAAGGAATAGGTATTGATATGGGTGGTAACTGTCTAGAAGGTATAGGTACTGTTGCAATAAGGACCATTAGATTCTGACTCTGAGTTCTGTTGGATCTGTCAGAATGGCCCATCCAAGGGAAGCCATTGGAATGAGAATATAAACCTTGTGACCTACTATTCCAATGCGCAAAGGTTCTGAATCATTGTTGATTGTTGATATGGAAGCGAGAGGTGATTCTAGCTATCTGATTGGGGATGTTCAGGTCCTTATTCATTGTAGTGAATTATTTAGAGGAAAATCATTAGTGGATGGGGTTGAACAAGTAAGACTATTTCCAAAGGAACCAACTTTGATACTAATTGTTGGACGACGTTTGTCATTAAACCAAAAGGTCAACCTATTAGTTTTCGATACAACTGCCAAAGTTAACGTATCCACGAGAGGTTGTTAAAATATGTCACGAGCCCCGAAGGATATGCTAGCCACCAAGTAAACAATTGGGTATTATAAGGAGATGTTGGTTCTCTTCTTATCTTATTGTCTTTATGATATTTCATAAATTGATTTGATGCAAATTCCCCTCCATAATTTTATCAAAGAATTTTAATATTCTTCTAAGTTTGTTTTTCTACCATAACTCTAAAGTCCTTAAAAATTTCAAACACATAACTCTTTGATTTGAAGAAGTAATCCCAAGTGTATATTTTTATATCATCAATAAATATCATACAATAGAAAAAACCCACCCAAAAATTTAGTTTGTGTAGATCAACATAGACCATTGTGCAACAATTCAAGCACTTCATTTTCATTTCTTTCACTTTCTTTTGAAAAATCAACTTGATGATGTTTTCCTAAAGAACGTCCTTCACATAGAACATACTCACTCTTTAATAAAAACAATCCTTTCACTGGGTTATTTCTTTACAACATCAAAAGATATTTAAATTTCACATGTCCATACCTCAAATGTCATAATTGTTTTGTTTTTTTCCAACAAAACTTGATGACTTCCACCAAAAGCATGAATCTTGTACAATCCTCCTTTGATACCTTCATTAATAACCTTACATATATCAATAAAATTTCAATTTCACATTTAGTCGATTAAAAATATTTTTCATATAAAAATTCTTCAAAAGAAATAAGATGAATTAATCACTTGAAAGGTAAGTGTGTGTGTGTAGTCGTGAATATTTAGAAATGAACTTGTAACTCCATTATCAATGGATATCATTTTATAAGATTTGTGGCTCAAGCCACTTATCCATCTCATGTATAGATGTAATTTTATATTTTAATAATTAACTTATATTCACCCACCCATGTGTAATTCATATGCACAAGTAATTTCTTATTAAAAAATACAAAATAGTGATTAATCCTCAACCAACTACTACATCACCTATTTTTACTCCTAGATGTTTCCTTGACCTCCTTTGTTTTTCCTATTTGAACAAGTATTTTAGGGGTTGTATATCTCCCATGGGATAATTTTCCATGCTTTTCCCCCAAAAAACGATTTGCCAATTTCCATTTTTTCTAAAAATGATTGACCCAAATTCTACAGGATAAAATTATTTTACCTAAAAAATTACCAAAATTTTATACAAACTATATAAAATCCTTAGAAATTGATCCAAAAATGATCTTTTAAATACTATGGTTAAGTTTGTGCATGAATCATTTTACCATTTAGGAATTAAGAGAAGAAGCTTAGTGAAAGAAGTTGCAGCCATATAAGAAGTAAAAACAATAAACCATAACACCAAGATTGATAACGGAGTTCGACACAAGTTTTCCTACTTCTTCAGGCCTTTGTCTCAATGGGGAAGGCTTCTTATTAATCTTCAATGCTTTAAGAATACAAAAGAAAGGCTTACATAACAACTCCTGAAACCACTTTTCATATCTGCAACTTCTAGACAGAAACAAACATCACCATTGGCTGGAATAGGTAATTCCGAGACTTTTGAGTATGAAGTTGGCTATGCTTGGCTTGACATCTTGGGCTCTAGAAGAAATTTTATGTTTGGATACTCTGCTGCAAAAATAGAATCCATATTCATACTCTGCTTGAAATTATGCAACTTTTGAGCATAAATTCGACCTTCTTCTGAACAGTCCCTCGGGGCCTCCCCTTGACATGAATCCCAATGTTGCACCCTGTCAGATCTGTACAGTATCGAACTGTGTGCCAAAAACTCTTTTTTTATCTATTTCCGTGCACGGATAAATAAGCCAGAATCTGCCAAATTTGGTGACAATTAGCCATATTTAGTGAGATTTTGCCAGATTTGGAGGATTCTTGCTAGACTTGGTGGTAACCGCCAGATTTGGTGGAACCACCAAAATTTTCCTTCCAAAAGGTGCGATGTGGTGCCTCCTCATTGGGCCATGTATCATCTCACCACTGTCTGGAGCCAGGTCACCTTGCACAGTCAGCTTCCATGTGCCATTCGTACGACCATGTCAGCCTGCCTAGTCATCTGCCACATGTCATCCGTACGACCACGTTAGCCAACCAAAACCTGCCACGTTTCATCCATACGGGTTGCCATGTCATATTTTGTAGAGTGCCACGTAAACCTCCATACAGTTCCATGTCAACATTCATACAATGCCACATCATCATCTGTTCTACCATGTCAACATCTGTACTGCCACATCACACTACCACATTAGCATCCGTACTGCCACGTGTCACTTCCATATGGTGCCAACTCATCCTGAAAATGCCAAAAATGACTGCCACTGGTCAGCCTCTAGTACTACCACATGTCATGATGACATCATCATGACATCATCTAACGTAATGCTAATGTCATCTGTTGACTTTGACATGTTGACTTTGACTTTTTCCTGTTTGGGAAAAAGTTCAAATCATGATAACTTTCTCATACGTTGTCCATTTTCAGAAAAAATATATGACCGGAATCAGCACAAATATCCCTACGCAATAGCGTTGGTTTCATTTGATTCTGAGAAATTTTATTTTTAGGCTTTTCTGAATTCATTTTGGATCATTCCTCCCCACTAAGACCTTTTGGTCCTCCAAAAGGATATTAGTCAGTCATCAAGTGTGGGATAGGCCTCCCCACTTGTCCTTTGTCTTTAAACTTTGTCCTGTGCATCTGTCGGATCATAATCAATTTCATAATAACTATGAAAACTGAAAGCATATTGTTAGCCACTTGAACTCGTTCACATCTTACTAAATCCACTACCATCCATGTATAAAACATTAGCAATGATAATATCAAAAATATGACTGAAAATGAATCAATATGTTTGACGAGCTTGCACAACATTAACTTATCTTGAAGCAAAGTATGATTGAACTCCCATCCTACAACCATCTCATGTTCATGCTTAAGATCAACTATTTTACTTGGCACAATTATAGGTGTATTTCTTGCATAAGCTGCCTTCTTTAATTGTTCCATTGTTAGAAGATATTGATTTTCTTTTATGTTGCCTTCTTTAATTGTTCCATTGTTAGAAGATATTGATTTTCTTTTATGTGATGAGCATGTCCAACATATCCAGTTCCCTGCTTAAACAAGTGATATTTATTATTTTCCCTGTAGAATATTGCTTTGTGATCATATAAATAAGGGATTCCTAAGACCATTCCATATGTTTCTAGTGGCACCACATCACATATTACTTCATCCACAAACTTATATGTAATTGCAAACTTTATGATGCATTGCTTTGTGATATTTTCTTATCCAATTTAGTGAATAGGGTTTGTGATGCATCTTAGTGTTTAATATCAATTTCTTAACCACTTGTTATGAAATTAAGTTAGATTGAGATCCGCTATCTATCAATGTGTCGACCTCAGTATGTTTCATTATGACCCTTATATGAAACAATTTACTTCTAGAATCATAACCATCACCAATTTTACCTATGAAACCAACTATTGTAATCTTAGACTCATCACTTGAATCTGATCCCAAGTCTGTTGGCCATGTTGTTGTTGCAATTTTTTGCCTCCCTTTCCTCTCTTTGAACCATTTTGGTCTCTTCTCTAGGTGCAATTTCCAGCAATGGTCATCATCGTTCCCTTCTTTATTTCAATGTTTGCAAGAGAGCTTCTCTTCCTTCACTGTTGTTGAGTTTGCTTTCTTCTCATTCCCTTTTCCTTTTCCTTTTTTCTTTGAAGATGATTCCCATGATACACTAACTCCAGTTTTCCCTGTTTCAATATATGTTGCTTGAACAGAAACCTCATAAACATTAGTAGGTCCAAACATAAATACTGCATTATGAATATAAGTGGGAAAACCTCCTACATACTTCATAAGACTTTCTTGTGTAGTCAATGGAACATCTAACATCAAATCCATCTTACAAAATTTATCTGTATATTCCTGCACTGATTGTCCTTTTATTAAATTAAGACTTTTCCATTCAATTAAAGCCTTTTCCTTATATCCCAAAGGATAGAATTGTTTT
>CBVK0102573001.1:0-10482 GCA_900067695.1 Picea abies | reverse complement strand
CTTTGTTTTCCCATAATTTTGCATGATATACATGTATGGGTTCATCTTCGTCAGAGTCCAACTCCATCTCATTAATGGAAATGGTGTCATAGAACAAATTGCATCCATAATGTATGCAAACATGAAGAATGAAGAATGCCTTCCCATTCTCTTTCTGTGCCCAATACTCTGTGACCCGATTGGTCAAGCTATCAGAAAGCATCTTTGCCCAGTCAAAGGAACTGCCTTCAGTGACTCAAAACATTAGAGGCACCCACGACAGGAAAAAATGTGAGGTGTCCTCTTTCCCGTATAACCTGCATGTCATCATGGCTATATATTTGTACTGTGGTTCCAAAGAAGCGATTGAATATATGTCGTGGGTATCATCTCTAAACTTCACAGTGTTTGAAACCCAATCCTTTATTAAACTGGACATGGTTTTATCATACTGTACACATTCCTTCTACTTGAACTCGTCCAAGAATTCAGCGCCATATGTGTGGTCATACGTCGTGGGCAGCTTATACATGGTTTGCAGATGTTCTGGCCTGAAAATCCCGATGGTGACTTTCTGCTCGTTCATGATGGTTCTAGTCAATATGTCCACATGGTCCAATTCCCATCGGACCATGTCATAATATGGAAGCAACCGTGGCCTGGATGCTACTCTGGATTGGATGACTATTTTGTATTTGGTGGTTATATCATCTTTTTCGTTGTCGCTGGAGTCGTCAGAATAGTCCACCAACTATGCCTATAGAACATCTGAAACGATCGACCAATTCGGGACCGAATCAATACTTCGAGGTGAAGTATCAAAGACATTGTCTGAGCCTTGTCCCAAAACCTCAACATTTTCCTTTGATGCTTTTTGTGGAGCCATGGCTGGAGATTGTGTTTTGGCTCTTCTACGATAGAAATGCATATACATACAGAAGTCAGATGCTCAAAGATAATGTGCTCTGCGTAATATGAAATTCATTTGTTATAATGAAACACAGCCCTTATATATATTTGAAAACTCAGTACCTTTCAGAACGAGTCTATCAAATCATATTTAGAAATAAATTTTGTCGTAAAAATCCGATCTTATATTCATTGATTTACCATATTTTCTCATTAATGCCATAAATTTTGGTGGTTTAAAACGTTAGTGGCGTATGGAAAGGCCCAGGCTACCTCGTAAATCATGCAGACATCAAATCAAGGGATATGTATTGATTTAGCTTAATTAATCTGGTTTTACCAACGTTAATCAATATTTTGGTACTCGTTATATCGGGGATTTTACTTTAACATTTCGAATCTCTAACACCCGAGACTGCGATGATCGATTTTGGTTAATAAAAAGGTAATCGTGATTAGGGGCTCAATTAATTTCATAATTATTATATTCGCCATATCGCAACTCGAAGCTTTGAAAATGCGTTTCCGGAAAGTCAGCATGCTGAGTCGTGAAACCGCGAGATCACGATAACATGACTTAATTAAAAGGGAAGATAATCTTGGATTAAGTGATTAACTAATCACGTTTATATCCTTATCATGATTTCACGAGTCGTGGTTTAGATGGTGTAACTTTTGAAAAGGAAAACGTCGAGTGGCGAAATGCCTACAGAAATTTTTACCATGGTTTAGCTTTTACCTTCAACCTTGACATGTGTTACTAGAATAAGGACCTTGTGTTCTCGGCTATCGGGGATATGACGTTGAATTTTTGGGTTTGGAGAACGTCGAGGTGCGAAACCCCGACGGCGTTTAAACATGGGTTAGGGAAAACTTTACCCTTGTTACTGTCCTGAGTAAAATATTAAAACAATTTCGCTATTGTGTAGCTCAGGGAGTGCGACTTATATGACTTACAGTATCTGACCTACGAGATCCCGAGGTAGAACAAAGAGGAAAAGTTTTAACGAGAGGTAGGACTCGTTTCGAGAGCATAACAATCATCATTGCTCACATGATAGAGATCTCAATATCTTAGAGGGAAAATATGAAAACCATCTTTAGATCTGGATCATTAAGAATGAAATTTGTGACGGAATGGAAAAAACGAAGGCGGCTCCAACAATCACAAAATATCTGAAGTGATCGGACGATTCACATAACCCACTGAGATGGACGGTTGATGGGATTTCTACATTTTTCCCTTCGAGTTTTTCAAGACACACAATGGTCCCTTTTGGCATTTCGGAGTTTGAGACATCGTGATGGTGGATTCTTTGCTTTCTATGTAAAACCCCAAAATAGAAAGTTTCGATGTGATGTAAACCTGCTAACGTCACACGTGGATTGACATGTGTCGAATATCTGCCACATGTCACTCTGATTTGTGACTTACATATGCCTAAAATGTTGAATCAACTTCACACTTGTCATTGCCTGATTGTACCACGTGTCCTTAGCTGATGTGGTTTGCTGATGTGTATGTTTCAGGATTTCGCATTTCGGCACTTTGGGACTCCTTATGATGAGAGTCTATGACTTCTCCATCTCCCAAAAACCGAAATCCCAGTATCCATTACTTCGAGTAATGCGCTTGTTTCGGGTTTTTGGGATTTCGCATTTCGGCACTTCGAGACTCTTGATGACGAGAGTCCGTGACATCTCTATCTCCCGGTAACCGAAATCCTGATATTCAAAACTTTGAGTGATGCACCTGTTTCACGATTTTGGGGTTTTTCCTTTCAGCATTTCGGGACTCCTGTGTTGGAGAGTTTAGACTCTTGACTTCTCCATCTCCCAGTAACTGAAACTCCAAAATGGAGTCTTTATTGAGGTGCCTGTTTTGGATTTTTTGGGGTTGCGCATTTCACCTTGCTTGTTAAAGAGCGTGCAGATTTTCCTGGATCCAACGTCGATCAGACCATGAGCTCAGATCTGATGTTCATCGGGAAATCTCAATGAGATCCATCACTGCATACTCTGATATTGTCGAGCTAGCTCTGCATCGTCTTCCCAAAAGACTCATGGTGCTCGCCTGGCACATCCTTCATGTACTCAATTCATCATCGTTTTTTGTATTTTCCATCAATGACAAGCATATATTGTCTGTAAAACATGCCAACAATCCACTACAAATCGTACAAAATCCACTTAATACCTTACAAATTTCAAGAAAATTCAAGAGAGGATACTCCACTAGTAATCTTTGAAGGGTTTAAATGAAGGGATTTGTCCAACAAAAATATGAAGAGAATGCACCACCACCACTAGAGAAGTACAATTACACTTAATAATCATTCATAAACAAAATCCAACAAGATTTAGAGAGAAGTACAATTACACTTAATAATCATTCATAAACAAAATCCAACAAGATTTAGAGAGACCAATTACTCAAGAAATTGTTTTCATCCACAAACCTTAGACATAAAATTTCATAGAAGTTGCAAAGTAATTCACAAAACACCATCCTCAGGAAGGTGCTCTAGTTATCCATCCATAGATAGTAGACAAGTGATGGTATCCACAAGTAGCAATGATTTACAAGTAAGAAGTTATTTTCTTATTTGTATGAGAGATCAAGCACCATTTTCATTGATCAAAATCCCTAAAAATATAAAATAATGTTTTATCTCACAAACCCTAGAGATAAGGCAACAACACATAAAATATCCATGATACAAGAGTGAATAGGTAATTAAGACCCCCAATTATGTCTCCAAAGTGAAGTAAGCATGTTCATAAGACAAGCCTCATAAATACAAGCTCAATCTCACACATGTGGCACATGTGGCCTCATACAGTGGAAATATCACTTACAAATCAAGTGTAAGGGTTCCAAAAGTGAAATGTTCCCTCCAAGAGGTGCAATGTTTCATCCCAAAGAGACATATCCTCCCCCAAGAAGTTTCACATCTCATCAAAAGGTGTCATATCATCATGAAAAGGCACAATGTTCCATCATCAATGTACCATGTCATCTCCAATGGGTGTTAGGAAATCTCAATAAGGGTGTCATGTCCTCGTAAGGCTCAACACCCTCCAAATAGTGTGCAATGACCTCTCAAACATGGTGGGATGACCTCCATCAAATATAAAAGTATCCCCTCAACATCCTCCAAAGGACCAAGGCTCAATCAAGTGGGTGGCCATGTGAAGTGCATCATCGAAGGAGGGGCTCATGTGGTCAAATGTATCCATCAAAACTTGAAGGCATGTACACAATTCAAATGAAACAAAGTGAATCATGGCAATGTAAAATCCATTAGATAGATCACATTAAGTATCCTCTTCAAACTGCACACTAGCTCATAAACCTATACAATTTTTCAATTTTAGGTATGTGAGGATCATCGATAAACCCTATTATATGTGTCAGTATCCAAGAAAATGAGTATTTCCCAAGAAACCCATCAGGTAGCATGTGTGATGACATATGTTTGATGACATATGGTATGGTTTTGGGTTTACTTCATGAGTGGTGGCATAGTCATATAAGGTTATGTGTGATAGTCATCCTCATGTGTGCCTTTATATGAGGGAGTTCTTTGAGAATTAGTTGTCTGTTCCTCAACACTATGTCGTTACAAACCCGTGTTTGTCTTTTTCTTTATTCATTCAACCTTTTTTTACTTTTGATTTCCATTTGTTAATTCATTTTTGTTAGGTATGCATTCATTGCATAGGACTTGGGGTGATAGCCTCTTAGCAAGGGGGTAAAGCTCATGCTTCTTTATTTTTTCTTAGTTCTTGACTTTGCTTTTCTTTCTTCTTTATTTTGCTTTAAATTTTGTGTTTAGAATTTTCTCTTTCTATATTGTTTTATTATATCAAGCTACATCAGCCTCGAGAATTCTAGCTCCTCCTCATGGGATTATGAAGCATAAACATGTATGGGAGACGTATGACAACCAACCCAAAAGAAGGGATAATGGAAATGGGAAAGATAGAGCATGTTACGTATAAATTGGGTTATGGACACATTATCCCTATCAAGGCCCCTCGATAGTACAACTCTACCCAAGAGTGATAACACTTGACTAGGAGATAATGATGAGCTCCAAGTTGAAACAAGGCAAAAGGTATAAATTCAAACCATCATGATATATTATCTAATTCAACCCATGGTCACTATGTTCATGTCAAATACATAGAACATTGACAATTAATATGAAGCATTAAAAAAAGGTACCTCATGTGTGTCATGCACCATATCATCATATGTAAGTGAGCTCATCATAAAGTGTGAGGCATCTGTGGGAAATTGTACGTCGAGAATCATGAATGTCTTCATTAGAATTGTTTTCTATGATGTTCATCATTGTATTTGTTGCAATAATGTGTTGAGGTTGAGGGGGAAAAGGATGAGTTAGGATAGAAATGTGTTGGGGGCCTCTTTGCTAAGCCAAATACAAATGGATCTCATCTGTCCTAGGAAACAAATAAGTAGGGTGGTCCTCCCCACATATTGTGTAAGGGAACTGACTCTTATTTTTCTCTTTCGCACCCTTCTTGATTGTTTTGGGTGGGAGTGGTCCCTTGCTCAGTGTTGGAATTTATTTTTATTTCTCTTCTTCTTTCCTCCCGGTTGTTGAGGATTTTTCAGTTGTGTGGATTGCACTGAATTCACCTCGAAGGTCTGAGTAGGGATCGTTGTAGTTTGAGAATTAGATCCAAAAGTTGATGGTTGTGACAAGATATACATGTGACCCATCTAGTCCGCTAACTAGCCCATAGAGACATGGGAAACAGATCCCACCACACCATAGGAATGCAGTCTTGGTTTTGGATTTTTAGGATATATCAATGGCATAGGAGCATGTGGGATAATATCATAAAGAGTTCTTGACTGAGAGTAAATCAAATCCAAGTGTTGGGAATGCATGATGGCTTGCTTCTCGGTAGTCACCCCGACCATAGCCACATATTTGGAAATGGGTGGTAGGAGGGACTTTGTGAACCACTCCATCAGGATTTTGTCCAGAATTTGGGTCTTGATCATCCTACTTCTTTGCCTTCACTCATGCATATGATAAAAAATGTGAGTGGCAGTATCCTATCACAGATATGTCAAGATCTTTGTTCCAATCTCATATCATATGGGTAATTGGAAATGCATTAGAAATGTCATTGCCAAGTCATTAAAACTATTGAAGGAAGCACCTTCTAAGTCATTGTACCATTTTGTGGCACTTCCTATCAGGGATATTTGGAAAAGAGGCAGCCTTACACTATCATCCATCAAAGAACAGGATGAACACCGCAAATGATATGTCATGATGTGCGTGGAGGGGTATTCTTGTGGCTTTCCATTGAATTTGGACATGTCTGGTGGTAGCTTCATAGGAATGGCTGGCCATCAAGGGTTATAGTAAATAGGGTCATTTGTCAAATGCGGAAAATAAAGCAATTCTAACATTACAAAAAAAGGAAACAGTAAATGATAAAATGAATATTGGGAGGAAGATGATGTTCCTAAAGTCCAATATGAAGCTTGTGCTCCCCGTATGTTTGTGTTGTTCCAGAAGAGTAAAATCCCCCAAGGATAGTGGCACTTCTAGAAGAATGATTGCTCCCCTTACTAGACATTCCCCCAAGGGGATTGCCTCCAGGGGTAGGTGTAGACCCTAAAGAAAAATTGTTCCCAAAACTAGTCCCAGGGAAGACACCACTAGGATCAGAGGTATCAATAAAGGGAAAGCCTCCCCATTGTGAAAATTTTCCCCCAAGGGACATGCCCCTAGGGAAAGGTGTGTTAACCCATGGGAATTTAAACCCTCTTGACATACTACTACCCCCAACTTGACTAGGGATAGCCCCAAAACCACTAGTAATGTTCCATCCAAAAGCTAAACCAACACTTGACAATGTCTAATGTTCCATCCAAAAGCTAAACCAACACTTGACAATGTCGAGTCTCTCATAGGAATGGTGGAGGTGGAAGGAATTCCTCCCCCCATGTTGAAACCAAGAATTTCCCCCCCACCAAAAGAAGATCTAGATGTGGGCATCATAATGGATGGGATGGGTGTAAGAACGCTCGATAGAGTGATGGATGGAAACGAATACGTGGTCGGTGTCCCCCATATCGAGGGACATGTAGAAAAAGGCATAGACATTGTAGGTCCAATGGTTCTTAGAGAAGGTAATGTGGACATCACTAGGATGCCTTGAGTCCCACTTGCATATGGGCTCAATGGCTCAGCCACACTGGATGACACATTTGGTTCTGAAATGGTGTAAGGATCATTAAAAAAAAAAGAAAAAGGTTCACTAAAAAGTTCCCTTACCTAGATAAGTATGGGTGCCTCACGATTATTCAAAGGAGGGTTAAAGTTTGGTGTACTTTGGTTGACCACTTCCACTTCAACCAAACCAATCTCCTCAATTCAAATATGAGACTCTTCAAATTCATTGTCACCTATCTCGCGTCACTTGAGAGGTGGTTGTACCTCCATGAATGGCTCTATTCCTAGTAATCGATGGGACCAACACGATGATTTAGCCACAGTGAAAATAATATGTGAAAATTGAAAATAATTCAAACTAAGGTCGACATAGACTCAAAACCAAAGAGAACTCCCCTTACAAATATAAGACAACAAAAAGAAAATCAATGGCTTAGTCGGTCTTCCAAAAACTAACCCTATGGGGGAGATGAACTCCCCACGAGATTAGCTGGTGAAGGTATGAGGAGTAGTTACGATGAACAACATGAAACAACCCTGACCCCTTTATTAAGGCGGGCTCCCTCCAGGGGATCTAGGACCATGAATGAACATCTTCCCTAGGTAATACACACACATCCCACCTGCAGTCACCTTTGTAGCTACTTAGGAATGGTCACTAAGGCTACCACCTCGCAATCAATGACTGGGCAAACAATCATAGGTCCGACCAAACATAAGGGCAAGGTAACTATGCTCGAATCTTCAAATTTGTTACCTCACACATAGGCATGGTACCAATGAAACCCTTATATACGTAGTATTCGAAGTGATACTACAAACACCAAAAAAAACAGACAGGGGTAATCTCCCTACTTGTCCTGATGCGACCTTGTGCTTGACTCCTGTGCTAGAGAAGCTTCCTGACACACTAATTACAAAAATGGGTTTTACACTCTTTAATGACTCTAGGTTTCATTTTGGTGGCCTTGGAGAGTTTACTCTCCAATCTTATTCCAAGGCCCTAAACATATCTAATGTTGGTTTGCTAATAAATAAAAGAGTCTAATTGATTTTAGTTTACAAAGTCTTTTCTTAACACTATTTTTTATGTTAAGGGGAATACAGATGAAAATTTTATGGTTTTTACTCTTGACCCAACCAAATCAATGCAAAAATGTTAATGCACGTGTTCAACTAGATGAATTCTAACTATGGGAGGGAGAAGAGATATTTTCCTTTGTAAAATTCAAAATTCAACCTTTCAAACACCAACCAACCATGCAAAAAAATTCAGATGCAAACTTTTGACAAGATCTCAAACCAAACACTTCAACAATGCACTTTGTTTTAAATGCTTCAAAAGCATTATGCATGCAAATTTTTACTTTTGTTTTTTTCAATTGGAATGCAAAAAACTTCTTAATCTAATCAAGAAAATAGATCTGCAAACCAAAAATGAGCAAACAACAAGAAAGGGTTGTAGGATATTGGTAGTAATGCACCAAGGCACACTCCAATGTCTCTATGGGATCAAAAACCCAAAACTTGGAAAAACAATTCCAATGGAGATCTAGAGTTTGGGAGTGGAAATTTGCAAGGCCAATGTTGTTCTTTGTATTTACCAGAAACCAATGAGATAATATATCAAAAGAAAGCCCCGGAAATCCTCTAGCTAATGGATTTGGTTTAGCTGCAATCTAAATTGTCTATCAAAATATATTATCCAAATAAATAGTCCACGCAGTCGTCACAGAAAATCTACAAAACAGTTGATTTTGAATCAACGATAATTTTTCTTTTTGGACACCGATTAAAAAAAAATTAAACTAGCTAAATTTTCAAGAAGAATCCATATATGCAATTATTTCTTTCATATTATGCACAGAAAATTACAGAAACGTATCTGAAGGTCGCGGCCCTCTTTTAGAGGAAAAACTCCTCAAGAGAGACAAGGAAGAAATCAAAGGTTCTCCCCATTGGAGTCGCCAATTATTTTACGGATAAATCCGGCCTATGGATAAGCCAGATCTCCCTTGGATCTGCCCTTGATCCAATACAGACAGAGGGGTTATATTCCTATGGTTCTCCCTAGATCCAAACAATCAAATTTATATTTATACCAAAACTTAATGGAATTGCATACCTTTTCCTGAAGGTTGTCCTTATATATACTTGGTTGGTGTAGTCCCAGAGATCCATCTCCAAGCTCCTTCAACTTGCTACATGCACACAAGTGACAAAATAGTTCCTTCATACTATTACTTTTAGCATTAGAATCCTAGATATATCTTAGATCTAACCTAATCTATGAGAGAATAAATCAGATCTAACATATATCATTGAACATGAACAATATGAAAGGGGAAAACCAATTATCTATATTAATATGAAATGGAGAATAATATATATTAATATGAAATGGAGAATAATATATATTAATATGAAATGGAAAAACCCATTAGTTTAGCTCGGGAAGTACAAGACAAAACATGTGGAGTACCTCCTGAGCTAAAAATATAACACTCCCTCTTAGCGAGGGAAGTACTCATTGCCATCACTATCATCTGGTTCCATCACACTGTGCTCAGTATGAGCTCCCTCTAAACCTGGAGCCATCCTCAACACCTACACAGAACTTGAATTAGAAGATATTATCCTAATAGCTACCCAGATCCCTGAGCTCCTTGGAGAATCCACTCCACCCTGAGCATTGGTTCGATCATACCAGTTGAGCCTCATGTTGGTGCTCAGAAGAGACTCACTCTCTTCTCTCAGAATGAAAGACTGGATCCTTGGTACCACCAGAGTCTCAGGAGCCTCCTCATGCTCCTCATCCAACGTTGAATCATACCTTGAAGGTTGTCCTCGCAACATATACAACCTGTCCACCCGATCACCAATCAGATGTGGTTCCATTAGGTCCACTCCCTCCCTGTAGATAAATACATGTTCCCTCTTGAACAATGTAAAATATCCTACATCCTCCAAGGTTGATATTAAGAGCAAGTTAACCCTCAACCCTGAAACAAAGAGAACTCCATCAAACTCTAAGAATCCTCCATACACGAGTTGGAATCTAATCTTTCCAACTCCACGTATAGCTCACGCCATACCACCTTCACTCTCCACCAGTCGGTCAAGACCTGTCTCTATGATAATAAGGAATACTTGCCAGATTCCCGTCATGTGGCAAGAGGCTCCACTATCCACAATCCATCTGAAATCACCCCCAAATCCTCCACTACCAACACTAGATAATAGATTAACCAAAGAAAATTCCTTGTCATACTTGGAAGCAAAGTCCTCCATGGTTGTTGTAGCAATTGTATCGAGCTCCTCTGGTTCCTTCTTCTTCTTCTTCCTCTCAGGACAATGAGAAGCAAGG
>CBVK0102572994.1:0-15750 GCA_900067695.1 Picea abies | reverse complement strand
GTTATCCTTCTTTCGCATGCATTATCTTTATACTACTAAAACACTTAATGACTTGAAACAGACATGTGAAAATCACCAAGTATGTTCACACATTAACTCAAACGCATCCAGAAACCCTCGGAGTATCAAATTTCAGTGGCAAAACCGTAGGTCAGCAGTAGATATCCAGATCAGCTAGATCAAGTATATTTCAACTTCATTCATTTGAGTGACCTAGAGAGAGAGGTGGTATTACCTTGTCTTATCCTCCTTCATCAACCAACTTGGTCCCGGGACATCTCCCTTGGAGTAAGGTCTTCCTCCTCCTAAAGAGAAAAAGGTACCCTATTCGGGTGACAGTGATAGGGTTACCTCCGTTTTACGTCAATCTAAGCCTACTTTCCTTTTGGCTTGGGCAAGTATAGATTGTGCAATAATAGGCCTCAGATGCTAGGAGTATACATCTGTCCTACATCTCCCCAAAGATCATACAGCCAGAGCACCCGGTAGGCCTCGAGCACTCCGACAAGGAGATAGCGCCCAATTCACCCCCTTCGCCCTCGGCCATCAGATTTGTGAGACCTTGGCAGCCTCATCGTCATACCTCTCTCTCACTCCAACTCTCTCTTTTACCGACTTTTGAGTTGGGCATACTCACTTATATTTTGGATCATTGTACTTTATGTTATTTTCAGCATTACCAACGAGTTGCATTTGCACTCCCACATTGTAGCCATACTTGCTCTAGTTTTCAGTCCCATTTACCTACCTTTCTGGTCATTCATTGGACATTAATAAAATTATCTTTATCTTATCTTGTGCCCATTTTCTTAGGGTTCTCCTCGGTAAAATTTTATTCAAGGCCCAAAATGGGTATATTTTTAATTTCAACCTGAAATCGTAAAATTCAAGGTCTGTCCTAAAATGGCCCTCGATAAGGCCATAACTCAGATTTTTCCACTCCATAAAATACCAAAGAAACAAGTTATATTGATCCATTTCAGATTACAAACATTTTGATGCTCTACTCAAATGGATAGAGTCATGCAATGAAAGATGCAAATGCAAGCAAAGATTTTCTCTCAAAGATGGATATGTGACACTTTATACTACAAGAATAAATACTAGTCTGTTCTGCTTTAGTTTCAACATTGATACAAGAAAAGCAACATACTTATTTTGAGAATTCATTTTATCTATTAAAAAATTTGGCATCTCCAACTATGTCTAAAAATATATAAAAATACCATGATTCAAAACTAAATAATTCATAACTAGGTTCTCAACGAGGCTTCAACCAAGGCATGACTCTATCCTTGGATCTCGCTGAGGCAACATGAATCCCCACTCTCCGAGACCTCTCAGCTGGATCGACTCCTCATAGAGCACTGCCCATTAGTGTTCCATTCCAAAATCCTTTTTGATAACCTTGCATGTTACAGGAGTTTTAGTGGATGTTCAACATCCCCCTAGGATCTCACAATGCAGCACAATGGATCCCCTTTGGATTCATCAGATGACATTATCAAGCTTTGTATCAGTCACTAACAAGCACAGGGGCAGTGATATTCCTTCCCTCGCCCCTACTCATATTTCCATCTATGATGTTGATATTGAGAAAGGGCCTCATTGTTATATATAGCCCCTCCTCCTCTTTGTTCTTTCTTCTCCACAATACTTAATCTAGCTCTTTCATCTTTTTCTTACATATTTGTTACTTTAACTTACGTTATGTGCTAGTTTAGGTTAGTTTTAGGAGTAGCCTTAGGAACTCTTCGCAAATGCTTATAACTGATTGTACTTTTCTTCTTCAATCCCATTCACCTATCTTTTTTGGTCATTTGTTTAACATTAATATAATTCTCCTATCTAATCTAAAATCTTCATGGAAAACCATACATAACTAGCTACACATGTGTCAGTTATAATGTTAAAACGGCCTCCACAGTGTCACAACGGGCAAAGCAACGATCAACTTGCCGGGAGCATAATTTTCAGATACAAACTCTATTTTTGGTCTTCTTTATCTTGTTGGAAAGCTCTCGAGCCCGACAGTGGAGAAATGTTCTATGCCCGTTTTCTTAAGATTTTCCTCCATAAAACATTCTTTGAGGCCCATAATGGGCATTATTTTTAGTTTTCACCCAAAATTGCAGAATTCAAGACATGTCATAAAATGGCCCTTGATTTTTCCACGTCATAAAGTACCAAGGAAACAAGTTATATTAATCCATTTTGTACCAGAAAAATTTTCATGGTCTACTCAAGTGGATAAAGTCGTGCAATAAAAGATGCAAATGCAAGGGAAGATACTCTCTCAAACATGGATACGTGATATCTTATACTAGGAGAATAAATATTAATATGTGCTGCTTTAGTTTCAACATAGATAGAAGAAAAGCAGCTATCTTGTTTTGAGCATCCATGGTCTCGTAAACAATTTGGCATGTACAACTGTGTGCAAAATATATAAAAATACCATGATTCCAAATTAAATAATTCACAAGTTTGGTAGATGAACATATACCTACAAAAGAAATACTTCCTTCACAGGTGTTCAAAAATAATTTATGATTGCTTCTTCCTATTTCTTTCTACATACAAAATTTATAATAAAACCTATCTTACAACATTAATAAATATGTGTACAGGACCAACAGGAACATAACGACCTGTTCAGCAGATAATTGAAACTCCTCTTGCCAACACACGTGCGCCTTTTCAACTGAACTTGTTCTTTTATATTTAGAGCGAAGTTCCAAAAGAGCCATTTCCCTGTGGACAATTCACATTTAATATAATAATCATGGGAAAACTTTTATCAAAAATACGAGCAAATACTAACAAAAATACAGACAATCAACACGAAAGAACAAATAAATATTATGCAGTATACGTTCACGCTAACAAAATTTGCTGCATTCCCATACCTAAGAGCCTCCCCACTTGCAGGTCGAAATATTTTAAATGCTCGTGGTGATGATCTGGGACTGCAAAAAATATACAAGCAATGATACATGAAAAACACATGATTTTGATTTCATTATAACAAAAAATCATTTAAGAAGCAAACAGGATGAGCATACAAACCATAGGGTACTTCTTCAGCAATCACGAAGAAAGAAAAACATTTTAAGCCAATGGAATTAAGTTCTATAAGATCATTTATATAAACAAGATGGTGTATACAACAGAAGACTACAGAACAAAACAGAAAATGGGACACAAGTACTTGCTGAGAAGTACTTTTGTATTACTTGGACAAAAATTGCATCCATAATTAGAAATAGACGTCCATTACAAAGAAAGGACCTGCGATGGCAAAATCCCACCGGCCAAAACTGAAAATGAATATAGAGACACACCAAGATATCTACAGCACAGTAGCTTGGTCTGTTACAGAACTACGTGCTGGTGAGAAATTTTTAACGTAGACAACATTAACGTATAATACACCAGTAACCTAGACATGACAAACACAGTAAATCATATGGTAGAGTATGCAAGTACTCTATTTATTGGAATCATTGTAGAATGCACTTGCACTAATACTTTCCCCAACACCAAAACATAATACAACAGTAAGATTTGAGAATACTTCCAAAGGAATCATCCAAGATCCTAAATCCTGGAAACCTAAGGCCATCACCCAAGGGTAGAACACCATCTGTGGTTTTATTTCAAAGCGTGGTGAGGCCACTTGAGCTGACTTAACAGCCATGATGGTTCTATCCCCTTTCAGCCACCCTAGTGTGTGCTAACCAGTCACTATTGTGACATTTGAACCCTGGTGGAAGCTAAGACAATAAGCCACTTTCATGAACCTGATTAACCTACCATGCCTTTAATTCAATGGTAATTCGGAAATGATGAACATAATCAATCACAAGACAGAGCATGATATTATTCTATTTCATTCTTTTGTTTCATGTGATTATTGGAGTCACCACCATTATTTCTCTCTCCTTTCAGAGCTCCTGGCAAAATCAATTGAGTTGTGACCTAAAAGCATTGCTATTTGCGATCCTATATATAGAAAACGAAGATGATCAAAGTGTCTCATTAAATCATTTTACTTGATTTTGTTTGCAATATATGTAATGAACAGACAAATGTTGGAATGATGGTAATCTTAACATGTGGAAATTTCTGGCTAAGCTTCCACTTTATTGTTATTTTATACATTTGCTTTTAAACCCCTCCTTACCTCATCCTATGACCTTATACTATCGATTTCACATAGAAGACATCCAGAAACAAAGAATTTGTCCAAACTCCTGGATATCCTAGCATCCCCAAATCTGTTATTTCTTCAAGTTGGTACAAGCCTGATAGGCTCAACATCAACTACACAACCACCTTCTATCTTGTCTTTAAAAAAATCTGCCAGTCTGTCCAACATAGCTGTTTCATGCCACACTAAAGTTCCGCCCAATGATAACCCCACTCCTCCTTAACACATCCCAAAGATTAAAAAAACCTTACCAAAAATTTTTACTATCATTGTACGGTCCATAATAGTTTAATACTAAAATCTGATGTCCCAAGTCTTTGAACATAAATTCAATCTAGATGCCTAAAGCAATAACATGAGAATTAAGAAACCCTCCAAAATTTCCCACTACATCTAAGAATAAAAATTCCAAATCTTTAAGGAGTTTACCCCTGCCCCCAACCCACAGCCCACCCTGCGACCCTCCCGCTCTACCTTCGTCTTTGATAGAGATTATGAGAATTCCTACACTACTCACATTAAGAAATTGCTCCCTCCCTCTCCCACTTTGGATCACTGGACACCACAACAGCCAAATACAAGATTCTTTCCATAGTCCTCAAGAATATAGGCTTGACTCCTACCCCCACTCTACTCGTCAGTGTACCCATAAACCTACCCCTGGCTCCTACCCTATGAACCATTGGTTCGATGATGAATGAAAATACCTCCAAACACAGCTCCGTCTCACCCTCACTCATGATCCATCTTCCTCCCCTCACCTTTGCAAAACATACCATCAATTCCTTCGTTGTAAAAAGAGAATGCTTCTCTCTCGAAGGAGATGGGAACTCTGTGAGGCCCTCTACCACTCCCAAAAAGCCTTTTGGCGTGCCCTTTTCCCTAGACACCACGCCACCTCATCCGACCTTGACCCTCGGGCCCTGTTCTCCATACCACTTCCCTTTATGACAATCCTGGACAACCTCCCACCTGCATCTCCTACTCACCCTCCTCGTGCCACCTCTTCTCTGAGCGGGACATTAGGAGAGCGACTAGAGCGATGACTACCAATAGAGCCGCAGATGAGGAAGGGCTTCAGGCTGAGTTCATTAAGCATGCTATCCGATCTCTTCTGTCTTGAATTGCTGATTTATTTAACCAGGTTGAATGTTCAAGTTTCCCCCCTCCTAAACACAACACATTATCCATCTCATCCACAAATCAGGGAGTAGTTGTGATCCAAATAATTACCAGACTATCATGGTGAATCACACATTCTCCAAGATTTACACCAATGGTTGTCTGAGGAGTTGGAGAGGTGTCACCTCAGGGCGAGAGGGCAAGTTGGTTTCTGACCAAACTACCAAACAATTGATCACGTCTTCACAGTTCGAGCCATTATTGAAGAGGCTCCTCATTGCTCTTCGAAGGTTTACACTTGATTTGTAGAATTCCAGAAAGCATTCGACACTATTCTGAGGGATGCATTATTCTAAAGGCTCTACGACATTGGCATATCTGAGACTCTCCTAGTAGTTATCATGAGGCTATCTGAGTCAGTTAGGGGAGGCCTCAGGATGGCACATGGCCTTTTCAATTTCATTCATAGTACCATCGGGGTAAAACAGGGGTGCCCCCTCTTGCTGACACTCTTCAACATCTTTATTGATCTGTTGCAGTCTTTCCTCCATGAGCATATCCAGGACGAGGATGGCTACCTTCTACATCAGGTGTTGATATCTTTTCTCTTATTCGCTGATGACTTGGCCTTCTTAGCCTCCACTCCCAAGGGCCTACAAAGACGAATCCACACACTGGCTAGCTTTTGTGACCTTCGCCAGTTAACGATCAACCTAGGAAAAAGCAAGGTTTTGATCTTAAACGCATTGAAGAGCTCTCTTACAGACTTACATTTCTACTATCAGGGAGCAGAGATTGATATCACCATACCCTACACTTATATGGGAGTACAGTCCACGGGGCCCCGTTTTGGTATGTGACAGGCCCTTCAGCCTTGACTCAGTAAAGGGTATGGTTCCCTAGCCTTCGTCGAGAGACAGTGCTTCCTGGATAAGTTTCAAGCCATCTCATCCAAACTTTACCTCATGGAGGTGATTATCAAGCCCACAGTTTTCTATGGCTCCGAGATTTGAGGGTCGAACTTGTTACGAATAAACTAGGCCAGGTTGGAGAGAGTCCAAACCCTACTTCTAAGCCATATCATTCATTGTAAGCGGACAGTTCAACAACCCATTATTCAGGAAGAGTACAGCATCCACCCATTCCTCCTCGAGGCCATCTTCTACTTGGTCTCTTTCCTTCATAAAGTCAAATCTCTCAAAGACTACCAATGGGAGAGAGAGGTACCCCTACCTCAGTCTTTGAGCCTCCAAGGCTTTCGCGTCAAATCCCCCCAAGTCGTAGATGTGGTTGGTTCCCAGAGACATCTCGGCTTCTTCAATAAATGACTATCTCCCTAGAGCGCATCCCTTCGTTCAGTTTCTCCCTTGATGCACTGTGCCATCTCTTGCCAACAAGACAAGTACCGAATCAAGCTATCATAGAGGACATCAACAGGTTGTACATTTAGGTCACTTGGACCTAACCTCCAACGTCCCTGGGCTTGAAGATGTCCTTCTACATAGAGAATTTTTTGGAGCTACAAGATGGATTTGTCGTCCAGCCCCCTTATACACACATGCATAAGATGCACTCACTCAGGATCCTTCTCGAACAGCTCTGAGTTGGATCTCATCGACTTTCGATTGAGATCGATAGTGGTATATAGTCGTCCATCAATTTTGGGCCCTGTTCGTTATTGCGAGGGGTATCCATCCATTTTCCAACAGCCCTTAGCATTCATATGTTGTTCATTGGCGATGGGAGGACATACGACAAGCGCCCGGAACTTCCATGGTATGTTTGTTTTCGCTTGCGTATGTATTTGATTTCTATAACTTTTACTTGGACTCGTACAGCTTCCTAACCTATTTAATTTCCACTCTGTAGGTGTTAAGGAGGTTGGTCTCATGGATTCCGAGAATTACCCTCACTTGGAGAAGGTATCCGGGTTCCATCACTAATTATGTTCAATGAATGATTTCACAACATGTGACCTCACTGTTTCTACAATTCGTTCATCTAGTCTACTCGATAAATATATATTTTCTTTTTAAGTCTTGTGGCTTCAAGATTGTTGTCTACGTTTTTACGGTTATGTAAATTTGTTTAAACTATGTTCCTTAGTACAGATTCTTATTTGGATACATTTCCAGTTTTAATAGCTAGACTTACTATTGATTTATAATTGATTATCACTAGTAATGCTCCTCTATTTGTAGATCTATCTAGAGAATATCTATTGTTTTTCAAATTTGTTGTATGAACCTATTGTATGCATTTATTTTCTCGTGATAGCACGTAAATCTAATACTATTATGACTTTACACTTTTAAATATTTCATAACCATTAATCCCGAACATAGTAATACACAGTAATATTCAGATTAGCATATTCATAATAAACAAGTAAAACTTGGAACCTGCGATTACACCAATCTTGAAATGAAGCCTGTGGCTTTGCTGAGTGTGAAAATTGAGACCAGTCCCTTAAAGAAATGGTTTGGGCCTCCTTGAAGGTTAACTCTTTGCTTGGAAACTTGCAGAGAGCTTTACCAAAACCCAATGGTCTCACCAGTAAAACTCACTCAAAGTGTTGGAAGTCCAAAACGGGTGGGAAGCCAAGTCCTGAGAGGGCCCGCCTTACTTCTCAGGTCACTTCAAGGCGTTTTCCCGCACATTAAGTTAACTACTTTGGGGGTTGTCCTAATTAAACTATCAACCACTGACCAGCACAGCGTGTATGAACTTACTCCCAACAGATCGAGACAAGCTCAATACTGGTAGGGTCAGGAACCGCACTGTGAGCTGAAGGGAATTTGTTTATTTTATGACAAGAAAGTAAGTGTGAGACTAATTACTAGATCCACACGGACCAGGCCCCTTTCGAGGTCGCTGAGGGGATGGTTTATTTGCCAAATTGAAATTGTGGAAATGAAGCTAATCTAGCAATTAGTGTTCTACTTGCAAAAAAGGAAAATTTGATCTAAACTAATTAATTGTACTTTGTGATGGAATAAAGATAACTTTAGCTTACTTCACTTATGCAAAATAAAATCTAAACTAAAACTTTGCAAAAATGACACCACCACCGAAAACACCGCTCCCCCAGGGGGAATGAAGAGCGGGAGCTTATAGCCCCACTGATTTTATTATGATCTTTACACAATGCTTATGGAAGTGACTTGCGACCATTCATTAGGGGGGTCACAAGTCTTTACAATGCTTTACATGGAGTTATCAAGTAGAATAGGTGCTCCTGGGGTCCTGGATGCTCCTAATCCGCCCAAAACGAACCGAGTTTCCTCCTATCTGTTCGTCAACCTGCATAAAACAAAAAACAAATGATGATAAAAGATGCCCAAAAACAATTTGGAAGTGTCTTGGGTTATGAGTAAAATCCACAAAATTTTCTAAGTTAAATTCTACAAAATTTCGGCAAAAGGAACTAAGGAACTCAAGTTAGAAAGCTAGTTTCCTTAGGACATGTTATGGTTGTTCTAAAACAGAAATATAAAGGCACTATAATTGTCAAATATGAACTTAAAAGATCTTTTAAAGCAAATCAATTTTCAGACTTTATATTTAGAAGTAAATTGCTTGCAAAAATTGACTTTTCTTGAACTAGATCTAGTTTAAGAAAACAAATTGAAACATGAACTCTAGATCTAATCCTTTGAACCAACTTACTACTTAGATAAGAAAGATTTGAAATCTGAAATGTATCTAATATAAAGTAAGCAACTAGTAAACCAAAAGATTTTAAATTTCTTTGAGAAAGAGTGAGGGTAGAAAATTGTAGCCTTGGAACCCTTGGGCAATGGAGTCTTTAGATGAGCTAAGGAGGGATTGAGTCTTTAGATCCTTGAAGTTGTGGCGAAACAAGCGAGCTGCATCACCACTCCAAGCTATGAGAACCTGTAAACCTTAAAATCTTTGCAAATAAACTTGTTAACAAAATGGTGTCACCTATATAAGAAACTTGAAGAGTATGTTAGTTAACCAAAACACACATACATATCAAAATCTCTAAATATCAATGAACAATAGGACTAACAGCAAGCTAGATAAATCCTATCCTTCAAGATGATAGCATCCCTTCAAAAGCCAAGATAACAAATTTAAAGAAAAATTTAAACCAATATTACCTCATAGATTAAGCATGGATTGACATCAAGTATCCACACACATGCATAGCACACCTTCTTGACCTCCAAAGTCTTTTTATTCACACATGAAAAGTATTACAATAGTAAGCCTCTCAACCCAAGCTCCAACTAGCTAGTAATGGGAGAGAGCTCATATATTTATACAACAAAGGGTGAAGAATCCAAAGGGGAGCGCGCATGGCATGAGTGAGGAGGGTGCACCAAGTGGAGGGAGAAGGGCTGCCAAGTCTAGGATGAGAGTGTTCTAACGAAGTTATTCCTAGGCAACTAGTGTTTAGGAATCTTGTAAATGACCATGTAAGACAGCAAGCGAAATTTCGCGGAATTCCGTCAAGTATAGCTAGTTTTTTTTAAGGTTCCGAATTAATTAATTATGGGTATTTAATGTAAACCTTAGGTTCCGGGATTTGCGATAGGGATATTTGTACTCAAAAGAAAGCAAATGACACCCCCTGCACCCGTGGACCAAGTTTCAACCCAGTCGGACAAGTTTTGCTAGGTTGTTTGTCCACTTCAGGAGTTTTTCGGAAAATGGCGGTTTTAATTGCCAAACCTAGAACATGGGCAAATGTAATTTTTGTAATAATGGACCAAATTAAGTGGAGTAAAGGGCAAATAATGCGGCTTGTGGCAATTAGTTGTCACAACCTCTTCCCATTGGATAATAGAAGGAAACGCTTTGGAGGATTTTGGGAAGATCTACAAGTATTTGTGTTCTTACAAACATATGAGGTAAGATCGCTTTGATTTCGTATAATGGTTGCATGAATGGATCTTAGGTAAAGTATTTTATTTAAGTAGATCTTGCAAAGATTAGTTTTGTGAATCTATATATGTGGTTGGCTAGATAGGGTGCAAGTATTTAAGGCAATGTTATCCGTCATTAGTAAAAAAAATTGACCTACCAGATAATGTCGCCTCATTTTTAAAGCATCTATTATTGCAACTAATTCTCCGTCATGTGTTACGTAATTCTCTTCATGTTTCTTTAGTTTTCGTCATTCATAAGCTATCACATTATTTTCTTGAATTAACACTCTTCCAAGCCCTTCACAACTTCTATCTATACATACTACTAAGTCTTTATCTAGGTCTACTAATTTTAAAATAGGAGCTATGGTTAAGAGTTGTTTTAATTTGTTAAAACTCTCTTGACATTTCTCAGACCAGATGAACTTCGTTCCTTTCTTTTGCAATGATGTTACAGGATCTACAATCTTGAAAAATCCTTCTATAAAGTTCCGGTAATAGCCAGTTTTACCCATAAAGTATCGTACATCCAAGACATCCTTAGGTTCAGGCCAATTCGTTATAGCCTTTATTTCATCTGGGTCGATTGCTCTACCTTCTTCGGAAATTGCATGTCCCAGATACTGAATTTTATCCTTATAAAACTCACACTTACATAGTTTTGCATATAATTGATGTTCTTTTAATCTCTGTACTACTATTATTAAATGTTCTTCATGCTCTTTTTCATCTTTTGGATACATGAATATATCGTCGATAAAGACGATCACAAATTTATCTAGACACTTACTCAAAAGATTGTTCATCAAGCACATGAATCAGGTTGGGGCATTAGTCAACCCCAAAGCTATTACGACAAATTTGTAATGCCCATACCTTGTTCCAAACGTTGTTTTTTAAATATCCTCATCCGTAATCCTAACTTGATGATAACCAGAACGTAAATCTATCTTAGAAAAGATTGTAGCTCCTTGTACTTGATCAAACAGATCATCGATACAAGGTAATGAATATCTATTTTTAATAGTCATTTTATTAAGCTTCCTATAATCGATATAGAGATGTAAATTCTCATCTTTCTTTCTAACAAAAAGTATTGGTGCCCCCCATGGAGACACACTTGGTCGGATATATTATTTATCTATCAATTCTTGCAATTGACTTTTTAGTTCATTTAACTCTACGATATTCATCCTATAGGGGGCCTTAGAAACAAGTATTGCTCTAGATATTAGGTCTATGGCGAAATCCATTTCTCTCCAAGGAGGTAGTCCGAGAATATCCTAGAACACATACAGAAATTCCTGCAACACTGGAAAGTTATCAAACTCATTATTACTGGTCTCTTTTTCATTTTAATTTATGTGTATAGCAAGTAGTTTACATCTTTTAACTTGTAAGGTTGTTATTTCTCTAATACTAAAAGGTATTGATACACTTTTAATATTTACAATGTTACCTCTCATCTACACAACTAAATGTTTTATTATAACAATCTAAGCCCACTTTAAACATTTCCGACCAATCCATACTGATTAGCACATCGTACGATCTTAAGAGTAATATCTTTAAGTCTAACTGTGTTCTTTAACCATTCATACAAAGTTCACAATTTTTAACAACCTCTGTAATTCTCCTTTTAGTTCATGTAGCTAACTATATTATCCAAGACTTTTCAAACTTTTCCTTATGAAACTTAAAGATTTCTACAACTCTTGGTGAAATATAACGTAAACTTGCACCTGGATCAATTAAAACAAAAGTTGGTTGGTTATGTATCATACCTTCAATTACTGCCATTGAAGTATATAATGATATGCATGTCGATTTTCCAATGCTACGCTTATTTTTGGTGTAGACCTTGTCAACTGACCAACTTTAGTTGCCTCCTGTACTGGTTGCACATTGTTATCGCCCTTCTTCCTAAGAGGACAGTCTTTATAGAAATGTGGACCACTACATTCCCAACATTTTACTGTTTCTTTTTGAGCAAACTCTTTATTGAAGAAGGTTGGTAGTTTGCCATTCTTATTTTAAGGTATTGAAAGGTTTACTATTTTTATTAAAGTAAGCTCCCCCTTTCTTCTTACGGTCCAAACCTCTCAACCTTTTTCCCATTCCAATTTTTAGAATTCTCATTTCTATTTTTATATTGCTCAAAACAAAGTTTAGCTTTCCTCATGGTTTCTTCTAATGTTTTTGGGTAATCAAACTCAATTCAATCTTTATAAGAACTAGGTAGCCAACTCAAAAATTGTTGAATCTCTGGTTTTTCATCCACAATGTAAGGCACATAATGCAGTAAACTCGGAAACTTACTACATAAATCTTTCATTATAAGTTTTCCTAGTTTTAGTTCATAGAACTCCTTGGCTTTACCCTCATAACATTGTTAAGACATGTAATGTTTCTTAAAATATCTCTTAAAGGTTTTCCAGGTGATTTTTCTTTCCTTAATACTTTTACTCTTTTTATGACCTGCCACCATATATATGTTTTTTTGTCTGATTATAGATGGCCATTCGGGCTTTAAGCTCTGTTATCCCCCACTTTTAGGGAAAAATACGAGATCGTGTCTCGAGGCCCACAGGTCCTAAGCATGGAGTATCGAGAGCCTGATCGACTTTAGCATGGCCCTGGAGGGCCCATCTTTTCTCCCTTTTAGTGCCATTACCTTGCCAGCAGCAGCAGCATCCATCACCATCGGCTTGGTCTTTTGTAAGTGATGGTTCTTCCTCCATGAGGTAATCAGCCCGGGTTTCATGGTATTTGTCACTTTGATGATCAAAACCCTTAAATATGTGCACTTAATTCCTTTTGTTTCTAACAAATGGTTGCATCTTAAACTTGCTCGCTTGACCATGTCTTGGGGGATTGACAGGATGCCCTAGTAAGCCTCTGTCCGTAGGTTCTGGTTTCCCACTGGGGGGATTTCTGAAAAGCCATCATCCGCTCCCGTCATAGCACCACTTTTTCATCTTGCTTCCAGCTCACCTATCCCATTACACTTGTCCGAGCACTGGGTTGACCTATCATTTGAGGATTGCACCTCACCTAGTGGGAAAAAGGGGCTAAAGGCCCAGAACTTAAAAGCAAGCTAGCAAAAGATAAAAGCCTTAGAATAAAACCTCAAGATGCTTCGCCCAGGGATCGCCAAGAAAGCAATAAAAGGCTTCTCAGCAAGAAACAAGGAGGACCCGTAAAATAATAAAACAAGTCCTAGTCAAAGGATAGGGGGTCTCGTCCTGAGCCAACCTATTAGGTCCATGGGTACCAAACAGTATGACATTACCACCAGCTGGTTACCACGCCAGGGTAGTGACCCTTGGTTGCATGGCCAAGGGAAAGAAGGTCTGATCACGAGGCAGCCTTCTCATTTCTATGAAAGTACTTGTGGGTAACACTGTCACCACTAGTCACCACGCCAAGGCAGCGTCCCCTGATTAGCCTCTTGAAGAAAAAACAATAAAGAAAAAAAGAATAAAGAATAAAGAATAAAAGGCATGAATGGGCTTAGAAAAAATTGCATACAGGACAGGTGCAGTGCGCCATCTACAAAGGCACTGTAATGATCCCAAGCCATTATGCCAGGAACATCACGGTTTTGGGTGTCTTTTTAAACCTTTTTTGGTTATGGAATTTCGTCAAACACTTGGCTGATCTACTTGTTTACATGTGATTACTTACTGAATGGCCTCTTGATTTCGGCCTTACAGTTTACTGATGTGTTTATATATGTGCTTACAGAAATAAACAAGAATATATAACCATAGAACATACCTCAACCATATGCAATATGACAGACAAGCCAAAACAACTCAAAACAGCTTTTATTCATGAAATAGAAGAACCTACTACAATCAAGATGTCGATCTGGAATGCTCAACAAATGGCTAAGAAGATAGACAATAGAGCTGCTACAAAAAGCTCCCGATAATACAAAAGAATCCTCCAAAGACTGGATGAGAGATGAAGACCAATACCCAGGCCTAGATCTGACTAGATCTGATGTCCAAGGCCCTGCAATGAAAACCCAGGTGATAGAATCTCCAAAAGCCCCGCCAATCACCTGCAATGAATCTCTCTCCAAGAATGGTGCGCCCCCCTTGCTGGAAAACCCCAATGGTGCGCCCTCCTTCTCTTCCTATGCCTGCGACTGGTGCAGAACCCTTCTGCACTGATGTACAACCGAGCTAGAATGGTGTGGGAGAGTATTGCATCTTCGAGACCAAGCTTGGGACAAGCTAGGTGGAATCTTTCACAAACGAATCGTCCTCTAGGGTTTGTTAAGTCAAAACCCTCAAAACCCCCAATGTTCGGCTCACTAGCTAGAAGCTAGAAATAAAAATATGACCATACATGAATGAATCAATCGAGGCCCTTGCCTTTCCTTTATACTTTTTGTCTCACCTTGTCTCTCCAAAGTGGCTTTCATTTTATTAATATTTAATTAATTAAATAAATCACTTTCATTAATTAATTAACCTTTTTACCTCCAAAAAGCTCCTCATGTCTCCTTGTGGCTTCCCGGGCCACTGAAAGTCACTTCTCAACATCCCATCTTGTAGTGTTGTTTCTCCCGATTCCAATGAGCTATTACATTGAGAGGCTCCTCAAAGTAATGTGCCCTGTTATCGCTCAGTTTGTAGTCAAGCTCAAGTAGCTCGAACGTAGGGACCAAACTGGGGTAACAGGAGCTTCCCCACCCACTGTCACCTCGATGGGGGGCTCTTTCTATTCAGGGTGGCTAATCCCAAGGGAAACGTCCCTAGTAATCTGGGGTTTTGAAGGAAAAGGATCAAGGGATTAAGGCTCAAAGGTCAAAGTGGGCTTTCCCTTCACAGATTACTGCCAAGAAGATAGTCAAGAAGAAGATAAACCACAGTAGAAGCACCTGTTTGCGAGACAAGGCAACAATAAAACTAATACATGCAAATATTGGTTAATGCTTCAATTGTCAATGACTATCAATATGAAATACACATGAGCATAAATAAAAGTAATTATTGACGAAGTCAATGATTGCAATAAAGGTTATGGCTTATAATATGTCTTCTTCAATAAATACCAAAATGACAATAGCATTCAATGTACAAAATCAATCCTTGGATTATCACAACGCATTAAATATGCTCACATATAATGTTGTTGCGTCACTATACTAAGGGTGACATCAGCCCTATTCTAGGTTAGTTTTGCTAGACTATGAGATGGACGTTTTGCTAATTAGGCCAATGAAAATAATCAATACTTCAAAGTCTATTGCTAGATGACAAAGCCACAACGTTTTATGTCAAACAGGAGTTCAAGAGAGGCATGACGTCATCATAGAATTAGCGTTAGTAAGTCGCTGGGGTTACTTAGGGTTTCAAATTTGAGAAGTTTAAAGGTGTTGTTTTGACACAAGAATCTCAACGTTTAAGGTTTAGTCTAGTGCCTTAGGGTAAATGGAGTCAAGGAGCAAGGCTAAAATCTAGGGAGAATCTAAATTTCAGGAGCAGGGCCACAAAGTCAAAA